>CAUVYK010000328.1:5000-20000 GCA_963556175.1 Tipula confusa
CAATATTTATGCGTAGTAGCATGGCTTTTGATTAAGATATCAAACTTTTGAATCGGTCAATAACTTTGACTTTTATGGACTATCGTCCATCAAAAAATAATTTATTTATCAATTAAATTATTTTTTTTTAATTTATAAGCAAAAAAATTAAAATCTTTTTTAATACAATTTATAGACAACAAAAGAGCTGTCGATTAAGATATCAAACTTAAAAATCGGTTGATAATCTTTGCCGTTTATTCAACTTTATATGAGCTTCAAAGTAGTTTATAATAAATGTATCCATACCGAAAAACTATTTTTTTAAACCAAATGTTATAATTTTCATAATCAATATTTATGCGTAGTAGCATGGCTTTTGATTAAGATATCAAACTTTTGAATCGGTCAATAACTTTGACTTTTATGGACTATCGTCCATCAAAAAATAATTTATTTATCAATTAAATTATTTTTTTTTAATTTATAAGCAAAAAGTTTAAAATCTTTTTTAATACAATTTATAGACAACAAAAGAGCTGTCGATTAAGATATCAAACTTAAAAATCGGTTGATAATCTTTGCCGTTTATTCAACTTTATATGAGCTTCAAAGTAGTTTATAATAAATGTATCCATACCGAAAAACTATTTTTTTAAACCAAATGTTATAATTTTCATAATCAATATTTATGCGTAGTAGCATGGCTTTTGATTAAGATATCAAACTTTTGAATCGGTCAATAACTTTGACTTTTATGGACTATCGTCCATCAAAAAATAATTTATTTATCAATTAAATTATTTTTTTTTAATTTATAAGCAAAAAGTTTAAAATCTTTTTTAATACAATTTATAGACAACAAAAGAGCTGTCGATTAAGATATCAAACTTAAATATCGGTTGATAATCTTTGCCGTTTATTCAACTTTATATGAGCTTCAAAGTAGTTTATAATAAATGTATCCTTACCGAAAAACTATTTTTTTAAACCAAATGTTATAATTTTCATAATCAATATTTATGCGTAGTAGCATGGCTTTTGATTAAGATATCAAACTTTTGAATCGGTCAATAACTTTGACTTTTATGGACTATCGTCCATCAAAAAATAATTTATTTATCAATTAAATTATTTTTTTTTAATTTATAAGCAAAAAGTTTAAAATCTTTTTTAATACAATTTATAGACAACAAAAGAGCTGTCGATTAAGATATCAAACTTAAAAATCGGTTGATAATCTTTGCCGTTTATTCAACTTTATATGAGCTTCAAAGTAGTTTATAATAAATGTATCCTTACCGAAAAACTATTTTTTTAAACCAAATGTTATCATTTTCATAATTAATATTTATGCGTAGTAGCATGGCTTTTGATTAAGATATCAAAGTTTTGAATCGGTCAGTAACTTTTACTTTTATGGACTATCGTCCATCAAAAAATAATTTATTTATCAATTAATTTATTTTTTTTTAATTTGTAAGCAAAAAGTTTAAAATCTTTTTTAATACAATTTATAGACAACAAAAGAGCTGTCGATTAAGATATCAAACTTAAACATCGGTTGATAATCTTTGCCGTTTATTCAACTTTATATGAGCTTCAAAGTAGTTTATAATAAATGTATCCATATCGAAAAACTATTTTTTTAAACTAAATGTTATAATTTTTATAATCAATATTTATGCGTAGTAGCATGGCTTTTGATTAAGATATCAAACTTTTGAATCGGTCAGTAACTTTGACTTTTATGGACTATCGTCCATCAAAAAATAATTTATTTATCAATTAAATTATTTTTTTTTAATTTATAAGCAAAAAACTATTTTTTTAAACCAAATGTTATAATTTTCATAATCAATATTTATGCGTAGTAGCATGGCTTTTGATTAAGATATCAAACTTTTGAATCGGTCAATAACTTTGACTTTTATGGACTATCGTCCATCAAAAAATAATTTATTTATCAATTAAATTATTTTTTTTTAATTTATAAGCAAAAAGTTTAAAATCTTTTTTAATACAATTTATAGACAACAAAAGAGCTGTCGATTAAGATATCAAACTTAAACATCGGTTGATAGTCTTTGCCGTTTATTCAACTTTATATGAGCTTCAAAGTAGTTTATAATAAATGTATCCATATCGAAAAACTATTTTTTTAAACTAAATGTTATAATTTTTATAATCAATATTTATGCGTAGTAGCATGGCTTTTGATTAAGATATCAAACTTTTGAATCGGTCAGTAACTTTGACTTTTATGGACTATCGTCCATCAAAAAATAATTTATTTATCAATTAAATTATTTTTTTTTAATTTATAAGCAAAAAAATTAAAATCTTTTTTAATACAATTTATAGACAACAAAAGAGCTGTCGATTAAGATATCAAATTAAAAAATCGGTTGATAATCTTTGCCGTTTATTCAACTTTATATGAGCTTCAAAGTAGTTTATAATAAATGTATCCTTACCGAAAAACTATTTTTTTAAACCAAATGTTATAATTTTCATAATCAATATTTATGCGTAGTAGCATGGCTTTTGATTAAGATATCAAAGTTTTGAATCGGTCAGTAACTTTTACTTTTATGGACTATCGTCCATCAAAAAATAATTTATTTATCAATTAAATTATTTTTTTTTAATTTATAAGCAAAAATCTTAAAATCTTTTTTAATACAATTTATAGACAACAAAAGAGCTGTCGATTAAGATATCAAACTTAAAAATCGGTTGATAATCTTTGCCGTTTATTCAACTTTATATGAGCTTCAAAGTAGTTTATAATAAATGTATCCATATCGAAAAACTATTTTTTTAAACTAAATGTTATAATTTTTATAATCAATATTTATGCGTAGTAGCATGGCTTTTGATTAAGATATCAAACTTTTGAATCGGTCAGTAACTTTGACTTTTATGGACTATCGTCCATCAAAAAATAATTTATTTATCAATTAAATTATTTTTTTTTAATTTATAAGCAAAAAAATTAAAATCTTTTTTAATACAATTTATAGACAACAAAAGAGCTGTCGATTAAGATATCAAACTTAAAAATCGGTTGATAATCTTTGCCGTTTATTCAACTTTATATGAGCTTCAAAGTAGTTTATAATAAATGTATCCATACCGAAAAACTATTTTTTTAAACCAAATGTTATAATTTTCATAATCAATATTTATGCGTAGTAGCATGGCTTTTGATTAAGATATCAAACTTTTGAATCGGTCAATAACTTTGACTTTTATGGACTATCGTCCATCAAAAAATAATTTATTTATCAATTAAATTATTTTTTTTTAATTTATATGCAAAAAAATTAAAATCTTTTTTAATACAATTTATAGACAACAAAAGAGCTGTCGATTAAGATATCAAACTTAAAAATCGGTTGATAATCTTTGCCGTTTATTCAACTTTATATGAGCTTCAAAGTAGTTTATAATAAATGTATCCATACCGAAAAACTATTTTTTTAAACCAAATGTTATAATTTTCATAATCAATATTTATGCGTAGTAGCATGGCTTTTGATTAAGATATCAAACTTTTGAATCGGTCAATAACTTTGACTTTTATGGACTATCGTCCATCAAAAAATAATTTATTTATCAATTAAATTATTTTTTTTTAATTTATAAGCAAAAAGTTTAAAATCTTTTTTAATACAATTTATAGACAACAAAAGAGCTGTCGATTAAGATATCAAACTTAAATATCGGTTGATAATCTTTGCCGTTTATTCAACTTTATATGAGCTTCAAAGTAGTTTATAATAAATGTATCCTTACCGAAAAACTATTTTTTTAAACCAAATGTTATAATTTCCATAATCAATATTTATGCGTAGTAGCATGGCTTTTGATTAAGATATCAAACTTTTGAATCGGTCAATAACTTTGACTTTTATGGACTATCGTCCATCAAAAAATAATTTATTTATCAATTAAATTATTTTTTTTTAATTTATAAGCAAAAAGTTTAAAATCTTTTTTAATACAATTTATAGACAACAAAAGAGCTGTCGATTAAGATATCAAACTTAAAAATCGGTTGATAATCTTTGCCGTTTATTCAACTTTATATGAGCTTCAAAGTAGTTTATAATAAATGTATCCTTACCGAAAAACTATTTTTTTAAACCAAATGTTATCATTTTCATAATTAATATTTATGCGTAGTAGCATGGCTTTTGATTAAGATATCAAAGTTTTGAATCGGTCAGTAACTTTTACTTTTATGGACTATCGTCCATCAAAAAATAATTTATTTATCAATTAATTTATTTTTTTTTAATTTGTAAGCAAAAAGTTTAAAATCTTTTTTAATACAATTTATAGACAACAAAAGAGCTGTCGATTAAGATATCAAACTTAAACATCGGTTGATAATCTTTGCCGTTTATTCAACTTTATATGAGCTTCAAAGTAGTTTATAATAAATGTATCCATATCGAAAAACTATTTTTTTAAACTAAATGTTATAATTTTTATAATCAATATTTATGCGTAGTAGCATGGCTTTTGATTAAGATATCAAACTTTTGAATCGGTCAGTAACTTTGACTTTTATGGACTATCGTCCATCAAAAAATAATTTATTTATCAATTAAATTATTTTTTTTTAATTTATAAGCAAAAAACTATTTTTTTAAACCAAATGTTATAATTTTCATAATCAATATTTATGCGTAGTAGCATGGCTTTTGATTAAGATATCAAACTTTTGAATCGGTCAATAACTTTGACTTTTATGGACTATCGTCCATCAAAAAATAATTTATTTATCAATTAAATTATTTTTTTTTAATTTATAAGCAAAAAGTTTAAAATCTTTTTTAATACAATTTATAGACAACAAAAGAGCTGTCGATTAAGATATCAAACTTAAACATCGGTTGATAGTCTTTGCCGTTTATTCAACTTTATATGAGCTTCAAAGTAGTTTATAATAAATGTATCCATATCGAAAAACTATTTTTTTAAACTAAATGTTATAATTTTTATAATCAATATTTATGCGTAGTAGCATGGCTTTTGATTAAGATATCAAACTTTTGAATCGGTCAGTAACTTTGACTTTTATGGACTATCGTCCATCAAAAAATAATTTATTTATCAATTAAATTATTTTTTTTTAATTTATAAGCAAAAATCTTAAAATCTTTTTTAATACAATTTATAGACAACAAAAGAGCTGTCGATTAAGATATCAAACTTAAAAATCGGTTGATAATCTTTGCCGTTTATTCAACTTTATATGAGCTTCAAAGTAGTTTATAATAAATGTATCCATATCGAAAAACTATTTTTTTAAACTAAATGTTATAATTTTTATAATCAATATTTATGCGTAGTAGCATGGCTTTTGATTAAGATATCAAACTTTTGAATCGGTCAGTAACTTTGACTTTTATGGACTATCGTCCATCAAAAAATAATTTATTTATCAATTAAATTATTTTTTTTTAATTTATAAGCAAAAAAATTAAAATCTTTTTTAATACAATTTATAGACAACAAAAGAGCTGTCGATTAAGATATCAAACTTAAAAATCGGTTGATAATCTTTGCCGTTTATTCAACTTTATATGAGCTTCAAAGTAGTTTATAATAAATGTATCCATACCGAAAAACTATTTTTTTAAACCAAATGTTATAATTTTCATAATCAATATTTATGCGTAGTAGCATGGCTTTTGATTAAGATATCAAACTTTTGAATCGGTCAATAACTTTGACTTTTATGGACTATCGTCCATCAAAAAATAATTTATTTATCAATTAAATTATTTTTTTTTAATTTATAAGCAAAAAAATTAAAATCTTTTTTAATACAATTTATAGACAACAAAAGAGCTGTCGATTAAGATATCAAACTTAAAAATCGGTTGATAATCTTTGCCGTTTATTCAACTTTATATGAGCTTCAAAGTAGTTTATAATAAATGTATCCATACCGAAAAACTATTTTTTTTAACCAAATGTTATAATTTTCATAATTAATATTCATGCGTAGTAGCATGGCTTTTGATTGAGATATCAAACTTTTGAATCGGTCAGTAACTTTTACTTTTATGGACTATCGTCCATCAAAAAATAATTTATTTATCAATTAAATTATTTTTTTTTAATTTATAAGCAAAAAAATTAAAATCTTTTTTAATACAATTTATAGACAACAAAAGAGCTGTCGATTAAGATATCAAACTTAAAAATCGGTTGATAATCTTTGCCGTTTATTCAACTTTATATGAGCTTCAAAGTAGTTTATAATAAATGTATCCATACCGAAAAACTATTTTTTTAAACCAAATGTTATAATTTTCATAATCAATATTTATGCGTAGTAGCATGGCTTTTGATTAAGATATCAAACTTTTGAATCGGTCAATAACTTTGACTTTTATGGACTATCGTCCATCAAAAAATAATTTATTTATCAATTAAATTATTTTTTTTTAATTTATAAGCAAAAAGTTTAAAATCTTTTTTAATACAATTTATAGACAACAAAAGAGCTGTCGATTAAGATATCAAACTTAAAAATCGGTTGATAATCTTTGCCGTTTATTCAACTTTATATGAGCTTCAAAGTAGTTTATAATAAATGTATCCATACCGAAAAACTATTTTTTTAAACCAAATGTTATAATTTTCATAATCAATATTTATGCGTAGTAGCATGGCTTTTGATTAAGATATCAAACTTTTGAATCGGTCATTAACTTTGACTTTTATGGACTATCGTCCATCAAAAAATAATTTATTTATCAATTAAATTTTTTTTTTTTAATTTATAAGCAAAAAGTTTAAAATCTTTTTTAATACAATTTATAGACAACAAAAGAGCTGTCGATTAAGATATCAAACTTAAATATCGGTTGATAATCTTTGCCGTTTATTCAACTTTATATGAGCTTCAAAGTAGTTTATAATAAATGTATCCTTACCGAAAAACTATTTTTTTAAACCAAATGTTATAATTTTCATAATTAATATTCATGCGTAGTAGCATGGCTTTTGATTGAGATATCAAACTTTTGAATCGGTCAGTAACTTTTACTTTTATGGACTATCGTCCATCAAAAAATAATTTATTTATCAATTAAATTATTTTTTTTTAATTTATAAGCAAAAAGTTTAAAATCTTTTTTAATACAATTTATAGACAACAAAAGAGCTGTCGATTAAGATATCAAACTTAAAAATCGGTTGATAATCTTTGCCGTTTATTCAACTTTATATGAGCTTCAAAGTAGTTTATAATAAATGTATCCATACCGAAAAACTATTTTTTTAACCAAATGTTATAATTTTCATAATCAATATTTATGCGTAGTAGCATGGCTTTTGATTAAGATATCAAACTTTTGAATCGGTCAATAACTTTGACTTTTATGGACTATCGTCCATCAAAAAATAATTTATTTATCAATTAATTTATTTTTTTTTAATTTGTAAGCAAAAAGTTTAAAATCTTTTTTAATACAATTTATAGACAACAAAAGAGCTGTCGATTAAGATATCAAACTTAAAAATCGGTTGATAATCTTTGCCGTTTATTCAACTTTATATGAGCTTCAAAGTAGTTTATAATAAATGTATCCATATCGAAAAACTATTTTTTTAAACTAAATGTTATAATTTTTATAATCAATATTTATGCGTAGTAGCACGGCTTTTGATTAAGATATCAAACTTTTGAATCGGTCAGTAACTTTGACTTTTATGGACTATCGTCCATCAAAAAATAATTTATTTATCAATTAAATTATTTTTTTTTAATTTATAAGCAAAAAACTATTTTTTTAAACCAAATGTTATAATTTTCATAATCAATATTTATGCGTAGTAGCATGGCTTTTGATTAAGATATCAAACTTTTGAATCGGTCAATAACTTTGACTTTTATGGACTATCGTCCATCAAAAAATAATTTATTTATCAATTAAATTATTTTTTTTTAATTTATAAGCAAAAAAATAATCTTTTTTAATACAATTTATAGACAACAAAAGAGCTGTCGATTAAGATATCAAACTTAAAAATCGGTTGATAATCTTTGCCGCGTCGATTAAGATATCAAACTTAAAAATCGGTTGATAATCTTTGCCGTTTATTCAACTTTATATGAAAAAATAGTTATTAAAAATATAATTAAAAATAGTTAAAAAAAATAATTTAATTGATAAATAAATTATTTTTTGATGGACGATAGTCCATAAAAGTAAAAGTTACTGACCGATTCAAAAGTTTGATATCTCAATCAAAAGCCATGCTACTACGCATGAATATTAATTATGAAAATTATAACATTTGGTTAAAAAAAATAGTTTTTCGGTATGGATACATTTATTATAAACTACTTTGAAGCTCATATAAAGTTGAATAAACGGCAAAGATTATCAACCGATTTTTAAGTTTGATATCTTAATCGACAGCTCTTTTGTTGTCTATAAATTGTATTAAAAAAGATTTTAATTTTTTTGCTTATAAATTAAAAAAAAATAATTTAATTGATAAATAAATTATTTTTTGATGGACGATAGTCCATAAAAGTCAAAGTTACTGACCGATTCAAAAGTTTGATATCTTAATCAAAAGCCATGCTACTACGCATAAATATTGATTATGAAAATTATAACATTTGGTTTAAAAAAATAGCTTTTCGGTATGGATACATTTATTATAAACTACTTTGAAGCTCATATAAAGTTGAATAAACGGCAAAGATTATCAACCGATTTTTAAGTTTGATATCTTAATCGACAGCTCTTTTGTTGTCTATAAATTGTATTAAAAAAGATTTTAAACTTTTTGCTTATAAATTAAAAAAAAATAATTTAATTGATAAATAAATTATTTTTTGATGGACGATAGTCCATAAAAGTAAAAGTTACTGACCGATTCAAAAGTTTGATATCTCAATCAAAAGCCATGCTATTACGCATGAATATTAATTATGAAAATTATAACATTTGGTTAAAAAAAATAGTTTTTCGGTATGGATACATTTATTATAAACTACTTTGAAGCTCATATAAAGTGTAATAAACGGCAAAGATTATCAACCGATTTTTAAGTTTGATATCTTAATCGACAGCTCTTTTGTTGTCTATAAATTGTATTAAAAAAGATTTTAAGATTTTTGCTTATAAATTAAAAAAAAATAATTTAATTGATAAATAAATTATTTTTTGATGGACGATAGTCCATAAAAGTAAAAGTTACTGACCGATTCAAAACTTTGATATCTTAATCAAAAGCCATGCTACTACGCATAAATATTGATTATGAAAATTATAACATTTGGTTTAAAAAAATAGTTTTTCGGTAAGGATACATTTATTATAAACTACTTTGAAGCTCATATAAAGTTGAATAAACGGCAAAGATTATCAACCGATTTTTTAATTTGATATCTTAATCGACAGCTCTTTTGTTGTCTATAAATTGTATTAAAAAAGATTTTAATTTTTTTGCTTATAAATTAAAAAAAAATAATTTAATTGATAAATAAATTATTTTTTGATGGACGATAGTCCATAAAAGTCAAAGTTATTGACCGATTCAAAAGTTTGATATCTTAATCAAAAGCCATGCTACTACGCATAAATATTGATTATGAAAATTATAACATTTGGTTTAAAAAAATAGTTTTTTGCTTATAAATTAAAAAAAAATAATTTAATTGATAAATAAATTATTTTTTGATGGACGATAGTCCATAAAAGTCAAAGTTACTGACCGATGCAAAAGTTTGATATCTTAATCAAAAGCCATGCTACTACGCATAAATATTGATTATAAAAATTATAACATTTAGTTTAAAAAAATAGTTTTTCGATATGGATACATTTATTATAAACTACTTTGAAGCTCATATAAAGTTGAATAAACGGCAAAGATTATCAACCGATTTTTAAGTTTGATATCTTAATCGACAGCTCTTTTGTTGTCTATAAATTGTATTAAAAAAGATTTTAAACTTTTTGCTTACAAATAAAAAAAAAAATAAATTAATTGATAAATAAATTATTTTTTGATGGACGATAGTCCATAAAAGTCAAAGTTATTGACCGATTCAAAAGTTTGATATCTTAATCAAAAGCCATGCTACTACGCATAAATATTGATTATGAAAATTATAACATTTGGTTTAAAAAAATAGTTTTTCGGTATGGATACATTTATTATAAACTACTTTGAAGCTCATATAAAGTTGAATAAACGGCAAAGATTATCAACCGATTTTTAAGTTTGATATCTTAATCGACAGCTCTTTTGTTGTCTATAAATTGTATTAAAAAAGATTTTAAACTTTTTGCTTATAAATTAAAAAAAAATAATTTAATTGATAAATAAATTATTTTTTGATGGACGATAGTCCATAAAAGTAAAAGTTACTGACCGATTCAAAAGTTTGATATCTCAATCAAAAGCCATGCTACTACGCATGAATATTAATTATGAAAATTATAACATTTGGTTTAAAAAAATAGTTTTTCGGTAAGGATACATTTATTATAAACTACTTTGAAGCTCATATAAAGTTGAATAAACGGCAAAGATTATCAACCGATATTTAAGTTTGATATCTTAATCGACAGCTCTTTTGTTGTCTATAAATTGTATTAAAAAAGATTTTAAACTTTTTGCTTATAAATTAAAAAAAAAAAATTTAATTGATAAATAAATTATTTTTTGATGGACGATAGTCCATAAAAGTCAAAGTTAATGACCGATTCAAAAGTTTGATATCTTAATCAAAAGCCATGCTACTACGCATAAATATTGATTATGAAAATTATAACATTTGGTTTAAAAAAATAGTTTTTCGGTATGGATACATTTATTATAAACTACTTTGAAGCTCATATAAAGTTGAATAAACGGCAAAGATTATCAACCGATTTTTAAGTTTGATATCTTAATCGACAGCTCTTTTGTTGTCTATAAATTGTATTAAAAAAGATTTTAAACTTTTTGCTTATAAATTAAAAAAAAATAATTTAATTGATAAATAAATTATTTTTTGATGGACGATAGTCCATAAAAGTCAAAGTTATTGACCGATTCAAAAGTTTGATATCTTAATCAAAAGCCATGCTACTACGCATAAATATTGATTATGAAAATTATAACATTTGGTTTAAAAAAATAGTTTTTCGGTATGGATACATTTATTATAAACTACTTTGAAGCTCATATAAAGTTGAATAAACGGCAAAGATTATCAACCGATTTTTAAGTTTGATATCTTAATCGACAGCTCTTTTGTTGTCTATAAATTGTATTAAAAAAGATTTTAATTTTTTTGCTTATAAATTAAAAAAAAATAATTTAATTGATAAATAAATTATTTTTTGATGGACGATAGTCCATAAAAGTCAAAGTTATTGACCGATTCAAAAGTTTGATATCTTAATCAAAAGCCATGCTACTACGCATAAATATTGATTATGAAAATTATAACATTTGGTTTAAAAAAATAGTTTTTCGGTATGGATACATTTATTATAAACTACTTTGAAGCTCATATAAAGTTGAATAAACGGCAAAGATTATCAACCGATTTTTAAGTTTGATATCTTAATCGACAGCTCTTTTGTTGTCTATAAATTGTATTAAAAAAGATTTTAAACTTTTTGCTTATAAATTAAAAAAAAATAATTTAATTGATAAATAAATTATTTTTTGATGGACGATAGTCCATAAAAGTCAAAGTTATTGACCGATTCAAAAGTTTGATATCTTAATCAAAAGCCATGCTACTACGCATAAATATTGATTATGAAAATTATAACATTTGGTTTAAAAAAATAGTTTTTCGGTATGGATACATTTATTATAAACTACTTTGAAGCTCATATAAAGTTGAATAAACGGCAAAGATTATCAACCGATTTTTAAGTTTGATATCTTAATCGACAGCTCTTTTGTTGTCTATAAATTGTATTAAAAAAGATTTTAATTTTTTTGCTTATAAATTAAAAAAAAATAATTTAATTGATAAATAAATTATTTTTTGATGGACGATAGTCCATAAAAGTCAAAGTTATTGACCGATTCAAAAGTTTGATATCTTAATCAAAAGCCATGCTACTACGCATAAATATTGATTATGAAAATTATAACATTTGGTTTAAAAAAATAGTTTTTCGGTATGGATACATTTATTATAAACTACTTTGAAGCTCATATAAAGTTGAATAAACGGCAAAGATTATCAACCGATTTTGTAATTTGATATCTTAATCGACAGCTCTTTTGTTGTCTATAAATTGTATTAAAAAAGATTTTAAGATTTTTGCTTATAAATTAAAAAAAAATAATTTAATTGATAAATAAATTATTTTTTGATGGACGATAGTCCATAAAAGTAAAAGTTACTGACCGATTCAAAACTTTGATATCTTAATCAAAAGCCATGCTACTACGCATAAATATTGATTATGAAAATTATAACATTTGGTTTAAAAAAATAGTTTTTCGGTAAGGATACATTTATTATAAACTACTTTGAAGCTCATATAAAGTTGAATAAACGGCAAAGATTATCAACCGATTTTTTAATTTGATATCTTAATCGACAGCTCTTTTGTTGTCTATAAATTGTATTAAAAAAGATTTTAATTTTTTTGCTTATAAATTAAAAAAAAATAATTTAATTGATAAATAAATTATTTTTTGATGGACGATAGTCCATAAAAGTCAAAGTTATTGACCGATTCAAAAGTTTGATATCTTAATCAAAAGCCATGCTACTACGCATAAATATTGATTATGAAAA
Organism: Tipula confusa; assembly: GCA_963556175.1. Taxonomy (NCBI): domain Eukaryota; kingdom Metazoa; phylum Arthropoda; class Insecta; order Diptera; family Tipulidae; genus Tipula; species Tipula confusa. The sequence continues at coordinate 17,785 of CAUVYK010000328.1, forward strand.
TTATAACATTTGGTTTAAAAAAATAGTTTTTCGGTATGGATACATTTATTATAAACTACTTTGAAGCTCATATAAAGTTGAATAAACGGCAAAGATTATCAACCGATTTTTAAGTTTGATATCTTAATCGACAGCTCTTTTGTTGTCTATAAATTGTATTAAAAAAGATTTTAAACTTTTTGCTTATAAATTAAAAAAAAAAAATTTAATTGATAAATAAATTATTTTTTGATGGACGATAGTCCATAAAAGTCAAAGTTACTGACCGATTCAAAAGTTTGATATCTCAATCAAAAGCCATGCTACTACGCATAAATATTGATTATAAAAATTATAACATTTGGTTTTAAAAAATAATTTTTCGGTATGGATACATTTATTATAAACTACTTTGAAGCTCATATAAAGTTGAATAAACGGCAAAGATTATCAACCGATTTTTAAGTTTGATATCTTAATCGACAGCTCTTTTGTTGTCTATAAATTGTTTTAAAAAAGATTTTAATTTTTTTGCTTATAAATTAAAAAAAAATAATTTAATTGATAAATAAATTATTTTTTGATGGACGATAGTCCATAAAAGTCAAAGTTATTGACCGATTCAAAAGTTTGATATCTTAATCAAAAGCCATGCTACTACGCATAAATATTGATTATGAAAATTATAACATTTGGTTTAAAAAAATAGTTTTTCGGTATGGATACATTTATTATAAACTACTTTGAAGCTCATATAAAGTTGAATAAACGGCCAAGATTATCAACCGATTTTTAAGTTTGATATCTTAATCGACAGCTCTTTTGTTGTCTATAAATTGTATTAAAAAAGATTTTAAGATTTTTGCTTATAAATTAAAAAAAAAAAATTTAATTGATAAATAAATTATTTTTTGATGGACGATAGTCCATAAAAGTAAAAGTTATTGACCGATTCAAAACTTTGATATCTTAATCAAAAGCCATGCTACTACGCATAAATATTGATTATGAAAATTATAACATTTGGTTTAAAAAAATAGTTTTTCGGTAAGGATACATTTATTATAAACTACTTTGAAGCTCATATAAAGATACTCTACCAAAAAGAGGCTTCTTCTAGTTTAATTACATGTGGTATTAATTATAATATAAAAAAAAAATGTTCAATGTTTTTTTTTTAAATTCAAAATTATTCTCAAAAAGAGTCACTATCTATTGGTAAACAAAGCTTTATCGTAAAAAAAAAAATTAAATTTTTTTTTTATCAAAGATACTCTACCGAAAAGAGGCTTTTTCTAGTTTAATTACATGTGGTAATAATTATAATATAAAAAAAAAATGTTCAATGTTTTTTTTTTAAATTCAAAATTATTCTCAAAAAGAGTCACTATCTATTGGTAAACAAAGCTTTATCGTAAAAAAAAAAATTAATTTTTTTTTTATCAAAGATGCTCTACCAAAAAGAGGCTTCTTCTAGTTTAGTTACATGTGGTATTAATTATAATATAAAAAAAAAATGTTCAATGTTTTTTTTTAAAATTCAAAATTATTCTCAAAAAGTGTCACTATCTATTGGTAAACAAAGCTTTATCGTAAAAAAAAAAATTAAATTTTTGTTTTATCAAAGATACTCTACCAAAAAGAGGCTTCTTCTAGTTTAATTACATGTGGTATTAATTATAATATAAAAAAAAAATGTTCAATTTTTTTTTTAAAATTCAAAATTATTCTCAAAAAGAGTCACTATCTATTGGTATTCAAAGCTTTATCGTAAAAAAAAAAATTAATTTTTTTTTTTTATCAAAGATACTCTACCAAAAAGAGGCTTCTTCTAGTTTAGTTACATGTGGTATTAATTATAATATAAAAAAAAAATGTTCAACGTTTTTTTTTAAAATTCAAAATTATTCTCAAAAAGAGTCACTATCTATTGGTAAACAAACCTTTATCGTAAAAAAAAAAAATTAAATTTTTGTTTTATCAAAGATACTCTACCAAAAAGAGGCTTCTTCTAGTTTAATTACATGTGGTATTAATTATAATATAAAAAAAAAATGTTCAATGTTTTTTTTTTAAATTCAAAATTATTCTCAAAAAGAGTCACTATCTAGTGGTGAACAAAGCTTTATCGTAAAAAAAAAAATTTAATTTTTTTTTTATCAAAGATACTCTACCGAAAAGAGGCTTCTTCTAGTTTAATTACATGTGGTATGAATTATAATATAAAAAAAAAATGT
>CAUVYK010000329.1:0-22177 GCA_963556175.1 Tipula confusa
GTTAGTAATTGTAACATAGGTATGCTGTAACTTGCAAAAAAAAAATAATATATATAACGTGTTTTAATGTTCTGTTTTTTATTGCCACAGCTACAAAATGGATGTGTTTTGATAAAAATCATCACGTTATATGTTTCATTTATATATATAATTTTATTCAGCATCAAAGATACCTAATATCATATTTCTGAATATCTTCGTGTTCGGCATACAAAAGCACGCTGAAGATGTTTTTATGTAAAGATATGAAATATATTAAATCGCTTTGTTTTATCTAAATGATACTGTTATCTCGTTTGAATGTAATGTATTTTTGACTTCCAACCGAGACAATGTGTTAGTTGTGCACTGGACGAACGAAACGCTAATGAATCTTCATGTATCCTCAATTTTTATTTTTAATTTACAATTGAAATTTTAGGTTCAAAATATATAATTGACATAAGTGGTAAAGTTTAAATATTCTATAATCAGGAGTAATTTCACAAACTATACATTAATTATAAAAGAAATTGATTGAAAGGTTAAGATATAGTTACATGTTATTGAATCGTATAGGTGTTGATTCATAAATATAGGAACGGTTCTCTTATTTAAAATTCAAAGTAGCAGATTAAAAAGAATTAATTGTAAAAAATTGTTTTTGAACCACAATAAATCTATATAAATGGTTTGATATTTAATATTAGATTCTAGAAGTTGATGATTATATTGTATTAGCTTCGTATATAATCCGGATTATACGTTGTTAATATTAATTGGTTATTTTCAAAACCCACCATTTCATTGTGAGAGGATTCTCGTATATTATCATACAAAGATTAAATTGATATTTTTAATTTTTGAAATACATATTTTTTATGTACATATTTCTGTTCAGTTGGTAGATTTAACAGAAGACCATAAATGCAGAAATAAGTCGTATTGAAATGTCGGGAATTTAAACGGATGTATAATCTTCATGTATTTTAAATGTTTAAAATACCAAACAACAAAGTAAATAATTTGTTAATTAGGTTTACAATAAGAAATATATAACACTAAAAATATACCCACGGTGTTTTAAGTCTTAGTATAAATAAAATTTAAGATTAAATTAATTTACAGCATTCCTGTTTTATAAAAATAATAAGTAACTAAATAACTTTTTACCTATAAATTGCATGTTTTCTCTTCGTACTTTATATATTCTCTGAATGCCATTTGTTCCTCTATTTTGCTATGTACTTATGTGGTGTAATGTTAAAAAAATCCAAAAATCTGGTTTAAAAACATTGGAGTTTTTGTATGCATTGCAGATATTCTATCTAGGATTCTTTATATTGTTTCCATATGTTACTATAAAATCTATTGGAGTATTATACAATACTATAATATTTTGATTTCTATATCAATTAATGATTACACGCGTATAATAAATAATCCAGAGCGGATACTTAAATATGTGTACTTGGTATATTAGTTTTATTAAACATTTTCCATTTATTGCATATTTTCTTTTTATAATTATTTAATTTGTTCTAGTAATAGAAGCCCTTATAACTTCGAAACATTTCAATTTTTTCTTTTAATCATTGGTATTTAGCACAGAAGCGCTATGGCGTTGTTCTGCAAATATATTTTTGCCACAGATCTCCAAACTTCTGTTTATAACAATAAACATGATTTGGGTTTGTGAAGGTTAAACATGTAAAAATGTTTTTTTATGTATATTCACTTTTAAAAGTTGTTTTTTATTATATCTGATTAGACTCATTACTTATTCTGCATTTTTTATTAACTAAATATATTTTATAAAATTTAAGCTTATTTGGTTCCATAATTATTTAGATTGAACAAATTCTTTCTATATTATTGAATTTCTTGATTTACTAATTTTTTGTATTCGGTTTACGTTTAATTGGGTCATGATGTCACAATAAATGAAAAATATATGAAAAACACAAGATATCTCGTACTAAATATCATTTGTTAAAAAATATATGGGGGTTTATAAAAATATAAATATTAAGACCCTTTTTTGTTTGAGTTATAAAATGCTCTTTCATGTAAAAATGAACATGTGCATGGTTTGTGTTTTGTCTTTGGTTTGCATTTCCGTTATTATTTTGTTTTATTGTGTTTAAATGTGATTGAGTCATATTTACGAACTTTATAAAAAACAGTCAAATTTGTCACTTTTCTACTAATACAGCGTGTTTATAATTCTTCTATTATATTTATCTGTTATTAATTTGTTTCGTGGTCGTAATGTTTAGTGTTGATTACATGTTTGTCGAATACAATGCATACTCAATTTTGGATATTATTTACAATTTTTATGAGTTTTTTCAATAATAATGTAGTAAGTATTTTTTATGTTTTTTTTTCATTTTTATCTTTTTTAGCGTGCGGATAGATGACTTTTTAGATCTTTTATATAAATGTTTTTTGTTTGTAAAAGGAATCTACTTTTATGTTGTATTTTCTAATCGAATGTTTGTTTGGTATTCTCTGTTGTGCTCTTGTATTAATGAATCCATATTATGTGTTTGACTGTTTGCGTGGGTTAGGATTTGTATGTTAGCACCCTATTTCTGTGTTTGTGTATGGTATCTTTTATTGTCTGGTTTCCGGCACGTTGTAAGGATTTAATTTTCTACTTCATTAATTCTTCCATATTTAATATCATAATCAGAATTTATTATTGATTTTGTGTTTCTGATGACTTTGAAGCGAGTTGTATTTTTTATGTTATCCATTACCTAAATATAAAGACACATAACAACGCATCCATTATTTAAGCCAGCTAGTTTATGTTTGGATCTGTTTAGATTGCTTGTAAGTAGGATTTACACAGGGTTTTCACAATAGATTTCTATCAAATTCATAAATATAATCAATAAACAGGTAAGTGTCGAACGTGTAGATATAATAACGATCTCCACATATTACTAGTATAATGTTCTGTTTATATATGCCAAACTTTTAGACTGTCTTCATTGTGTTTATTCTTATTGTGTATTTTAGTTTTCTTATATTTTACCAAATCAAAATACAAATCCGGATACAACTTTTCAATGTACTCGTTTGGATTTATAACAAGCAGCTAAATTTAGACTTGATTCCACTAATATTGTATTTATTGTCTCTCATCATTAAAGGGTGATTCATTATCTCTTTCATACAAGATACTAAGTCTTCCGATTTCCTGGATTCTCTTTAGGAAAAATACCAAAAAACTAAACACCCTTAAAACTTCTAAACGTTGATTTTTTTTACTAACTTGCCCTATTGTGAATACCTTTTTATCATAAGGTTGTTTCTTTCCACCTATTCTTTTGCCTTCTTTACTAAATGTTATCTCCCAAAATTTCTTAGACATTCCTATTTTATGTATCTTTCTCGAATTAGTTTTGCGCCTGTGTTTAATTTCTCCGCTTATCTATTAACACTTTCTTCCTCATACTTTTCTCGGTAGCCGTTTTTCATTCCATTTTTGTGTTTACCCATTTTGTAGTTTTTACGTTACTGTAGCCTTACAGTGTCTCGCTGGTGTACATGCAATTACATTATGCAATACATTTATAATTTGTCTTACAATTTTCGTTAGCTTATGATGCAACCTCGTTTTTTCATGACGCACCGATTTTCCTGGTTCTTCCCTTTTTTAACATTTTCCCGTATAATTCTATGTCAAGTTCTCTATTTTTATAGTGTTTTTGAAACACAATCTCCCAAATATCCGTAGTTAAAAATTACTTAAAATTGTCTGGTATTAATACATCTAGCTTTTTGTTGTCTACAGGCATATCACTGGGTACTTTTATTAAAAATTTATATGACTTTGAGTCTAAAACCTCAGCCTACATATATCTTGTTAAGCAGACTAGCGTCACAAACACTTTTTCTCTCATTTTTGAACATTAATCGTATACAGTGATACTTATTCAAATTTACGGCATACCGGTAAAACCATCAATCCTCGTATTACCTTTAAAATTGTATTATATAAACTTTATATTTTTTTTACAACATTCTCAATTCTCTCTTTCATTTCTAACTAATAACATATATATGTAATTCCAGAAGATATATTCTCGCGTCCTTTTGTTTTATCTTGCGGCTCATTCATTACTAGATAAGGTATCATGGGGATCACAATATTCGGTTAGGATATGTTTATCCCCCCGAGTTCTAACCCAGAAATTTTCAATTTTTTAAAAAAATAAAAAATAATGAATCAACAAAATAAATTAAAAAATTACTAAGTTTAATAAATTTACCAAAACTGGTATTAAAGATACCCTTCAATCAATATACAAAGATACATCTTACGCTATCAACATTAAATCGGTAAAACAATTTTCACCATGTTTTCTTTTAAAACAAAATTCAGCAAAATACAAAATTAAATCTGATTTGTTTGTAATATTCCTCTTTTTCAACCAACGCTTGACTACAGACCAACTACCTTCAATTTTTTGGGTATTCACTCCCGTTATCGGATCCACAAAATTAAGCTTGTGATTAACGGTGAAATGTACATACCCCAAATTCCCCAACCCATTATATCCCGCCCATTTATCCGTATAAATAATAGTACCTAGTTCCACATTTTCAAGAATGATTTGATGCAATTGTTCTGCTGTCCGATAAAAGGTTTCAATAAAGAACATTTCATTGGTATCGTACTGAATCCCTCCAACTATCCATATTTTCTTAACTCTTCTCCCAATATTATATTTCCTTTTAGAGAACAAACTTTCATCAATTTGAACTATTTTGCCTGGTCCACCTATTTTTCTTCTTGTTTCAACCTTTAAAGTAGCAAATGCTAAGAATTGTATCATTTTGAACCATCTACAAATGGTATTCGATGAAGTAGTTTTTATTTCTTTTTTAGCTTGTTTTAAATTTAAATCGATAGACCACCAGTAAATTAAATCAATGCAGTATGTTATTTCTAAATTTGAATTGAAATATAATGTGTTCTTTAATAAAGAAGTTTCATTGCGGCATTTTGGACATCGGAAACATGTTTTGGTCATTGAAATTATAACGTTACAATCTCGATTACATCGCGAGCATGTAGAACTAATGGGTATGTAGTTGTTTATAGATAACCAGTGTAATGCTTCTTGTTTTGTTTTCGTTAAAAGTGTTAGTTCTCTGTGATTCATGGATGAACATTTTTTTTGGATTAAGTACACTATAGTGCCCGAGTTCGAATCCTGATACTAACCTAACTAATATAATTCGATTTAAATATTATTAATTATCCTAACCTAACTAACATATGGTATTATCAGGAGTCGAACTCGAGGGCACTAAAGTGTAATTCAACCCATTTTTTTTTATTTTTTTAAAAAATCGAAAATTTCTGGGTTAGAACTTGGGGGGTTAAACGATATTCCAACCCAATATTCTTAGCTAACCTGAATTTACGGTACCTATTCCATGTTCTCTTGTTTCGGCTTGATCTAACCCTTTTATTTTTCTATATTGTACTAATTTTCTGCTTCCCTTATCAGATTTTCTATACTTTTTTGTTTTCTTTTCGTATTTTCATGCAAGGCATCTTGTTTGTCTTAAATTATCCCTTTGGCGTTTCTACGTTGAAATCAAAATTACAAATCTTCTTAATTCATCCGATAATCTTGTTATAATTGAAAGGAGGCTTTTTCCTAATCTCCTTAAAGATCTTGTGATCTACTATTAAATGAAATTTCCATTTACGCAATTCATGTTTGAATGTATTTACTCCCAAAATGTCGTCATCGTTTATTTTCGGATATCCTATATAGATTTTAAAGGAACGTACATCGTTGATGCCTTTGTATCTTTGCCCCCTTTAAAAAAGCCGTCTCGGTTCCTATATTATTCGCATTCGTTCTGTTTATAAACAGATTTATATACTTCGGTAATTTCAATTCTTTTTCTTTCCAGCGCCTCTTTCATACATTACAACACTGTTTCATGTATTCTGACATATTCCTATTTATATTTTGTTTAGACATTCAGTTAAATGCTTTGTCAGTCTTTAATAACCTGTAATGAAACCTAGAAACCATCCCATGGACATCTAAAATTTCGTTACTTTCTTCATGTTTTTTAATCTCGAATGTCATAACTGCGCATTTCCTTCGATTATCGTTACTAACAATGACTTTACATATCTTACTTTCTATAACTTTTTTCAAATATATTTCCCTATTTTCTTTTGAATCTTTTCGGAACATGCTTGTCTGATCTTCCAACTTTTCTACGTCTTTTGCATGCAAAACTATATTATGCTTATAAACGATGGCTTACAGTCGTTTTTTTGCCGTCGGGCAATCTATAAGTTGTCGTAATACAAGATTAGAAAGATGGAAATATAAAATTTGAATCTAATTATAAGTTAGAGCTTTATCCGACAAAGTTTTTAAGGTCGAGAAAACATGCTGCAAATAACGCGTTTGACAAGTACTCGAATTTGGGTCGGTTGCGTGTGTTAATGACTGTCTTTTTTGGGATCGAATTAGAAAGCAATCCCTATGTATGTATGTTGACTCAAGTATGCTACCATCCTTTAAGTGCGTTTATCTATAACTTATATTTGTTTTCGTCAGAAAACTATTAAAACTGTTTTTTATACTTGCTTACAATCCCACATGGGCATGTAATTCAAAAATAACACAGAATGTTTATACATAATAATACATAAATGTTCTTGTTAATATTTAATTTTTATTGATATCAATAATATTATAGGAATGATCTAAACAATGCAAATTCTCTAAATCTCGGAAATAATTATACTATGAGTTCATAAAAACCTCTCAAATGAATAAACTTAGAAACTATACGTGAGTTATTGATTTAGAACCCTCTAGAGGAAATAATGACTATATATTTTTCGTTAATCTTTCCTCTAGGTTTTATTTTATCTTATATGGTTTAAATAAATACATAAGATTTTGTATTTGTCCGTTTTTTCAAGTAAGTCGATATTTTTATCATTGAAATATTCCTTATTTATACCAAAAGGAATTGTGTCATAAAACCACTTTATTAGTTCACGAAAATCATTTTCGTTAATAAAACAAAACACTTTAAAATATCTAATAAATAACGTTTTTATTCCTTAGCCTACTAACCAATCGTACTTATGTAATTATCAAGTTTTAAACTAGTATTGGTATTTTTGTATTTTTTAAGATTACGATATTTTACAGGGTTTGTATATAGGTTCCATATTTATCGCCGTTTGGTTTATCGGGAAACTATTGCATACAAAAAGACATTTCAAATAAAACTTGATAGAATTTAAATGTTATATATGTGAAAATTTCGAATTTGTAGGTTTTATCGTGTTTCCAATTAACGAACTAATTTTAAAAAACTAAAAGCCTTAATTATTTTTGTTGCCGAATAGAATATTACCTATTCTTAGTAGTAAAATTCTATCCCGCTGGAAAGGTACGTTATGCTTTGCATCTCGATGATTTGATGGCTTCAAAGTATGAAACAATAAATTTCAAATTTGTGTTCTTTAATTTGAAATTATATAACACGAAGTCAACTTCAATATCAAATACTTAATTCTTATGTTAACTTTTATTATCTTAATGAAAAGATAATTTTTAAAATTCTCGTCTGAATTTTCCTCGTGTTTATTTTTTTCATATGTTTTATTTCCTTTTCTACTTAGACCATTTTGACTTTATTTTTATCATTTATGAATGTTATATTGTATTCTTGAAGAATCTTAAATGTAAGTTTATGCCGAATTCTTTTAATTTTTTTGAATTATATTAAATATATTTAGTTCGTGGCTTTCAATCGCCACTTTATTGGTTAGATAAATAACAAGGAATATTCTGTTTTATTTCTTCTTTTTTTATAATATTTCCTAAGTGGATGATAAATATATTTTGCTATTGTATTGTTCTTTTTGCCTATTTTTGTGAGTAGAATGTGTAAATAAATGTCTGGTTTTAACAAGTCCGTATCTTCTAAACATAAATATGTAAAAACTATTGATATTGTCCTCACGACGTCGCATAGATTTTTTAGTATAACCTATCAGTTTCAGTGGTCATATCAAAACCAATACTTATAGATGCCTATATGATACAAGGTTTAAATTGACAAAAAAATTAACATTTACACCGAACAGATCTTTTTTTTGTAAAGAATGAGCTTTTTTTCGTACTTAACTTTCCATATAATATATTTATCCAAATGTCTCTCTTAACTAGCGATTTTTTGAATAATTTACGAATTTAATGAATTTGCTTATAAGATCAAAATATTCATCTTCGAGTTTTATAGTTGTAATTTTACCTAATGTTCAAGGAAAACACACTTTTTCATTAGAGTCGTCTCCCACGAGGATCCACACTGTATTCTTCACAGACAGTAGTTTTTTTATATGAAACTTTATAACTATTAAAAAATGTATTCAGTGGACTATACGTAGTTAATGTTTAAACCAACTTGACCATAATGGAAACATCACAGGTTGTATATGTTACTGTATGGGTTTTCATTTCCAATCCAAATTTTTTTCTTTTCAACTATCATAGTTTTCATTCCAATGCTATCAACAAATCTTTAACATAAATCATTCCTAATGGATAAAGATTTGTTGCTTTGTGTAGCTTATGTTAATTTATCTTTTGTTTTGTATACAGGTGTACTCGTCATTTGTCGATGAAAAATGGATTCGTGTTCTTACCTTTTTCTTAATTAACAGTTAGAACCTTTCCTTATTTCTACAATAGACATCAAATACCATCCTTAAACAGTATTTCAATGTTGGTATTGAATGATGATATTCATCTTTATTTCTTTTAAAACTTGTTTGAGTTTATGTGTTACTTGCATGCGGCCAAAACCCAGCAAATCTGACAATTCCAGTTTTGAAAGTACTTCTTGTACAGAAAATTTAACCATGTAATTGTCTATTTTTCTTTGGTTTCCTTTTTTTTACTGATCAATATCTGTATATTTGTTATGTGATATATCAAACCAGTCGTTGTACTACCAATACATTTTAACTGCTTATTACACCTTTTACATTTAGTAATGTCTTGCGATTTTGTGAAATGATTCCACATTTTCAATTTCTTATATTGTGGACAATTATTTAAAATTTATCAAGTAAATTATAAATATTATATGTTATATGCATTATTAAATAAAGAACCCATGATTACAAAGTATCACATGGCGTCAACTGCAATAGTTAAGGGGATCCAAGCGAATTTCGTCGATCAAGAGATTGAAAATAAAATATATAAGGAAATGTGTAAGTTGGAAAACGAACGGGGAGCGTTCAAAATAGGTAGTATGAGAAGTTTAAAGGTATTTAGGTTGATTAGAGCAACCAAAAGACTTAGAAGATATATCATAGAAAATGATATTGTAGAGGAAGACTGGAAACCTACAATAGATAGGTTTAAAATGGCACAAGTGGAGAAAGAAGCCGAGAATCTTAAGGATAGAGTAGTGGAGTTTAGAAGAAGGATGATTGAAGAGGATAAATTCAAGAATAACTTTAAAGATAGAAGTTGGTCGGGTGAAAAAAGGTTTTGGATACAAATAACAAAATGTGTTTTGTTTGTAACGAGAGTGGGCATAGAACCACAGATTGCTCGTATACATTTGAAAAGGTAAAAGAGAGAATGAAAGCATACGACAAAAATAAGGAACAGAAGAAGAAATTAGCTGATAAAGGTGGCTCAGAGTTAATTAGAAGTGTTTTTGGAAATAAGACAATCAAAAGAACTGTCGATTCTAAGGAAGAATATTTTAAGCGGTTTAAAGAGATATTTTATGAGGAAAATGAAAAGATAAGATTTTGTAAAATAGAGAAGTGCAAAATAGAAACTAAGAGAGGTTCAAAGGTGATCAAGAAGGGAGTAGTGATTCCTCAGGCTCTTAGAAAGGCAACCGATAACTATATAAGAGAATTAGAGGAAAGAGGGATTATAAGAAGATCTGAAAGTGAGTGGAGAAATCCAATTAGAGCGATTCAAAAGCCGAATGGAGGGGTGAGGCTTGTGTCTAACTTTATGGCTCTGAATGATTTGTGTGAAAAGGATCCTTATGAATTGAGAAATATAAGGGATGTTGTAAACTCGACACAAGGTAGCAAATTCTTTAGTGTTATAGATCTTAAAGAAGGATTTTATAGTATTGAAATTGAAGAAGAACATAAGAAGAAAACAGCTTTTGAGTTTGATGGCAGGGTTTATGAATGGAATTCCATGGTAATGGGGTTTAAGAATTAACCGCAAATTATGCAGCGGGTGATGTGCAAAGTTTTAGACGAAGAACTAAGAGAAGGAGTGAATGTTTACATGGATGACGTTGTTGTATTTGGAAAGACCAGAGAGGATCACGATGAAAGGCTAGCTCGTGTCTTAAGAAAGTTTATCCAGAATGGCTTAAAGATTAACAAGCAAAAGATTCAATTTGCACTTGGAGAGATGGAACTATTAGGTGTTAGGATAAATGGATTAGAACAGACACCGAACGACGTGAAGAAGAACGAGGCTTTGTTGTATCCCACTCCAAAGAACGTTAAGGAGTTAAGACGGTTTTTAGGGCTGGCTGGATGGTTTAGACCATTTATCAAGGATTTTGCAAGTCTTACGACAAAAATGACATCGAGTCTAAGAGGAAATAACAAGGGATGGAATTGGAACTCGGATCTACAGGTAGAGTTTGATGACTTAAAAAGAAGGCTGAAAGAAATGCGAGGAAATTTGTTGGCAGATTACAAAAAGCAGTTTGTGTTGAAAACGGACGCAAGTAATGTTGGGTTGGGTGCAGTTTTAATGCAAGAATTTGAAGGTAAACTACTTCCTATACAGTGGGCTAGCAAGAAATTAACATCCACAGAATCGAGATATGGGATTAGTGAAAAGGAAATGTTAGCAATCTTCTGGGGAATTAAGAAGTTTGAATATGAATTAAGAGGTAGAAAGTTTAAGTTAATAACCGACCACAAAGCATTGTAGCATATAAGAGTCAAGCCAAATTTTAACAAATACAGGATAAATAGGTGGATAGAACATATACAAGAGTTTGATTTCTCGATTGAATACCAAAAACCAGAGGAATTGGTGGGAGCAGAAGCTTTATCAAGGATTTACGAACAAGATGAAAATGTAGTTAAACAATCAGAAAAAGGAATAAAGATTAAAGATGGAAAGATTAACAAACATGCGATAAGAGAAAATGGAAAGGAGTATTGGGTCTCGGATAACGAGATTCAGAGGGCGTATCCGGATATTGAGAAGCGTAAGGAACTAGCTGTGGAAGCTCATATTGAAACAAATCATAGGGCAACTGAAGGAACGTATCATAGGCTAAAGCAAAGATACTATTGGATTGGAATGAAAAAAACGGTCGAGAATGTCGTTAAGAAATGTGAAACATGTTCTAAGATAAACAGGAAGACTCGAGGGGATGTGGTTTTGTCGAGACTAGAAGGCAACTGGAAAAGGTTTCACTTGATTTGATAGACTTTCAGCCGACAGGGGGTTATGCCTTGATAGGGATAGACTACTTCACTAGATTTGTAATGGCTCGTATGATTAATGACAAAAGTGCAGAAACAATTTTAAGAGTTTTAGAAGAATGGTGTGAGAAGTGCAAGCCAGAAGAGATCATAACTGATAATGGTAAGGATTTCGTCAACAAAAGAGTGAATAGGTTTTGTCAAGATGCTGGTATTATCCACAGAAAGGTTTCTGTGGAATCTCATAGGTCTAACGGTCGGATTGAAAGAGTAATTAGGTCGATAAGAGAAGGTTTATTGAAAATGGAAGGATCAAACATCAAGGAAAAGCTGGAGGTTGTTGTTAGGAAATATAATGATACCTATCATAAGGCGATAGGTAGGACACCAAGGGAAGCAGTAATGGAGGAAGATGGGGATTTATTGGCTTGTAATAGCAAATACGGAACATACGCAAGTAGGTTTAAAGACAGAAAGAAAGAGAAGTTCATGACGGGTCAAAAAGTTAGAATTGCATAACGAGAGAATTTAGGGAATGCAACAAAGAATGAATACGGAAGGTTCTTAGATAACGGAGAGGTTGTTGGGTTGTTAGGGAATGATTCATATTTAGTAAGAAAGCAAGATGGAAAGTTCACAAAGAAGAGACACTTTGATTTAAAAGGTATGGGAAGATGAGACTACCGTCTCGAGCGGGGGATGTTATATGCATTATTAAATAAAGAACCCATGATTACAAAGTATCACATTATATATCGAAAATTATGAATATTTTTTTATCGAGTGTGAACCCTGGTTTGTATTGCTAGTGTTTATGTTTTTGATAATAATAAAAAATATTTCTTTAAAAATGTAATGATTTGAACACAATACCTCTTGTTATAGAATACAAAACTATGAAATTATATTTTAAAACAAAATTTTGGTTTTATACAATGCCACACAATATAGATTTCAGCTATAGTAGAAGGGGTTTTCTGTTACCTGATTTGAAAGTTTTTGACTGTGAACCATCGAGCTCATAGTGGTTTGACCACGCTATAAGTATATGTTCTCCGACCGTTCAGCATTTTGGTATATTTGAGGTAAAAAAAAATCAATTCGTTTGTAAAATAATTAAAAATAAAACGACTAATGCCCACAAAAAATAATGTGCCTTAGATTCAAAGATTCTTAGGTTGAAGTTTCCTTAACTACCTCTGGTAGAATCCCGAAAATGTAAATTTTTTTTATAAAAACGATTTAAACTGTTTTATGATACCAAAAATAAAAGAACTTAAAAATATTTTAGACACTGAACATATAACAATAGAATTTGCCTATGAAATAAATTATTACACCATGTGCTTTAGGTCCAAAATATTAGATATTCTACAAAAAACATCGAATCTTTTCGTTTTGCATGCAAAAAAATAAGTGCGAGACATAAATTTCCATTGAAATCGACGGTCTACAAACAAATAAAATATGCTTTTCCGATTTTTTTCATCTGTCTTATCTATGGGTGACAAAAGCTTCATTTACCACCATATATTGTATAATAGGACATTCAAAAAAAAAAACAATCTCAAGAATACAACGAATATTGTATCAAAGAAATATTTTTGGAATTGAAGAAAAAGACACGCAAATCGGATACCTTGGAATTGGAGTACAATGGATGAGTTCAAATTTAAAAAAAAATACAACAGGGAACATTAGATTGGAGGATACTTGGTTTTGGGGTGACGAGAAAATCAGATACGCAATTTTTTTGCAGTAGTCGTGCCTAATATAAATGCAGAAACTTTATATTGACTAATTTAAAGCATATATAACAAGGCTCGATAGCAGTAACAGATGGGTGTAAGGGGTATTCGACCTTCAAAAAAGATTCGAGATTTGAGCATCATATGGTAAACCATTCAATTTCTTTTGAAAACAGAGATGGAAAACATATTAAAATATTTAACATACCTTGAGTGAATTAAAAAGAAATGTTCCATATGATGTTGTAGTAGGAATAAACTACAAGGAAAAATCCGTGAATTTTTTTTGAAGAAGAAAAAATAGTGATAATCTTTCGGAAATTGTATTGTTTGCATTAAAATAATAAATATTTATTGTTAATTTTGAATTTTAAATCGTTCTTATAAAAATTAAATCTATATTTTCGGGATCCAAACACGGGGGTAGTAGAAAAACTAAGTCTGGTTCTTCACTTTATAAAGAAAAACAAATACAAATATACACGTCACTTTTTATCAAATTTGAAAATCGGCAGATATTGCAAGCAGGCACCTTGTTTTATACCATTTGAACATTGCATATTTTTTTTTAATCGTCAATTATTTGTAGGGCAATTAAAAAAGTGCAACAAGTTTACAAAACGGTGCAAATATTAACAAAAAAAGTGCAACAAGTTTACACAAAAATTGCAAAAATTTAACAAAAAAGTACAAAAAAATATTAAATGCTTTTATAAGTCTTGGCCAGAGTCCTCGTATGCAAATTGATCTTTTTGAATTCTTTATAATATAAAGAAAAATATGAAAAATATTTTCTGTTTTAAAATTCCTCTCTTTGCATAAATTTTTTTTGGCATTGAAAAGAGCTTTTCAACTGCGATAGTGGTCGACATTTGCTTTGAAATAAACAAATATTCTTCTGGTGATATCAAAATGTTAGAAATTTTCAAAATTTTGCTTATTTCATTATCTTCCGATTTTTTAATCAAATATTTTTTGATGTTCACTGGATCTTTTCCAAAGATAATATTATTCAATTCATTATAACCAGATTCAATTGTAATATATTTTCCTCAAATCCATCTAAAACATCAATAAGCTTTTCGTAATTCTGTTTTGTTTCAATTAAGTTTCGTATTAAATCTAGATTATGTACCGCTTCCTTGGCCTTCTGAATAAAATATCACCTCCATCTATACTATCTATTATTACGGCTACTTTTGATAAATTTACACAGTAATATAACACAGCTTTTAACCAACTAACCCATCTTGTACCAATTACGGTAGGTGGAATACCTATTTCTAGTAATCTGTTGGAATTGTTTCTGTTTTTAACTGTAATTGCTTTTACCGATGCAATAAGTTTATCGAACTATTCATAATGTGATCGAATATTTATGGCACAGTTATGAATTAAATGGGCCAAACATGTAACATGGAAACGGGATGGAAATATATATTTTAAATCAAAAAATGCCTTTATCATATATCTTGCAGCATCTGTAAGAATTAGCGCACTTGATGAAATTTTATATCATATTCAGACAAACAATCAGATAGTATCGATATGACCAATCCAGAATTAATATTCTGTTATATATTCAATCTCTTTACACATATCAAATGATTTTTGTTGGAATTTTGTATTAAACCTCCAAAAATATTACAATATTTTTCTGAATGTATTTCACTTTCATACATAATAGTAAAAAGTTTTTTATCCTTAAAATATTCCCGTAAAAAAGTTTCATGGCTTAGTTTCAAATACCCAGCCACGTGATTTCTAGCTGTAGTATCAGAAGGTAGTGTGTGCCTCATACACTCAAACAGTTGTTTTAAGTCGTTATTGTTCAATCGATACAATGGAATGTTGGACTAAAGAAAAGCTTTACACAATAAGTCTAGAAATATATTATCAACAACAGTCAAAAAAAATTGTCGAGAATGTTTTTTTAAAATGCAAAAACTCGAGTACATTTTCATGGTTTTTTGTTACTCTATGTGCATCAACCCGTTATTTGCGCGTACAGCCCACCGCAGTCGAGCATATGCTAAATATAAAAGCCCGCTATACTTACTTAAGTTAAAATCTTCAGGATACTTTATTAAATAACATGACAATTGTTGCTTTTTCGATTTTAACATTAATTTTTGAATAAAAAAGTAAATTTTTAAAAACGGAAAAATATATAAAAGTGCAAAAAAAAATGAAAAAAATATTACGAAAATGCAAAAAAAGTGGAAAAATAGCTCTAATTATCAGTAATTAAATACAAACCCCTACATAAAGCTCCTACAAACCGTCGAAACACATTTTTTAAAGTTTATGAATCATAATTGAGACTTATGTTTTGTATCCGATTTGTTTATAGTTTACATTTGAAGTTTTTATGTTTTGTGTGACGAATAGAAGCTTAGATTACATTAAGATATTTAAATATTTGATTATCTAATTCCTTTGTTAGTTGATTAAAAAGTTAGAATAGAATATAAAGTTATTTTTTTACCTCCTGTATTTTTAGAACCTACCAATGTTTTTTTAGTTGTTATCCTTTAAATGTTTTAATATTTTTTATCTTGCTTTTGTTTGTTTTTTAAATTCTGAATATTTACTGGGACGCGATGCTTTTAAAAGTTTTAAGTTTAGATCTTTATCTGACTATTAAGGTTTTCTACCTTTAGGTAGGATATATCGTGATTTTATTAACATATTATGTTTGTGCCAGCCCTCGCAGTTATTAAACACTTCTTCGGTTAATAAATGTAATTTTGTGAGCATACACAATAAAATATCGCCGTTAAATATACTATTCCAATTGTTGCTATTTTAATTCAGCGATCTTATCGAAAAATATTTTAGCGTAAGATGACAAATTTTTACTTTTACCTCGGCCGCACAGTTAAATTACTGGTTGTTGTTTGTTGTGCGACTTTTTTGACTCTTAACTCAATTTTTTAATGCCGTTTTATACCCCTCTACCATTGTATTCGACCCTATCCTTTCAAAGTTTCTGGATCAGAGTTTTCTAACTTTTCTAATATAGGAATATATATCTTTTTTTTGTTTCATGGCCCCTATCTTAAAATGAGAAAATAATGATGTGTGTGTATTTTCTTAAATAATAAAATACCTATAACAATTCATATACGTTTTAATATATATATTGTTTCATGAGACTCTTGTATCTGGTAATCTGAGAATGTTTTAAGAGTCGCTGACTTTGATGCTGTTAGGCAAAATCGAAGATCACCTTTATACATTTAACATGTTCGATTCCTTGGTTTAACGAGTATATAAGTTACCCGACTAACCCCGTTTCTATAAATATGACGTAATAAATGTAAAGAAAGTTAGGATTAAGGGCCAAAAATTCTCCAACAGACGATACAATGTTCAAAACCCCCCAGAAATTTTAAGTTTTTTAAAATAAATTTTATATCCCCAATATTAACAACTGATCAAGTTGAAAGCAAATGTTATCTACTAGAAGGAATGGATTTTATTCGCTCTCTAATGGATAATCAACTTCTCAATAAATGCATGAATTGTTTATCTTGCGGCAATCCTATGAAATTAGTAATTTACAACCGCGTAATAGATGGATTTGCGTGGCGTTGTATGAACAAACAATGTTTGAAATATAAAGAATATGGTTAACTAAGAAAAAATCCATTTTTTAAAAATTTTTCTATAAACATAACCAGTATGTTAAAAGTCCGGGTGATATATGGTGTGCGACAAGACCGACATAGTATCGATCTTGCGGTCGACATGTCGATTAGGTCACGACGTCGTATTATTGATGAATTGGTCAGGCATATGCCTTTAGCCGATTTTACAAAAAATAAAGTGAATGGCCCTGGATATATCGTTCAAGTAGACAAACCATGCTAAATTATAAAGTTGGGAGTCATCGTGGACGTTTTCTATTTAACAAAACAGATTCTTTATGTATAGTCGAAGTTGTCAATGGAAGTACACGTGCGTATGCCCGTGTTATTCCAAATAAGATGGCACGGACAATAGTTCTACACATTTGCTCACAGAAAGCACCAGATTCTAAAATTTATACTGATTAACGTTGTTCCTATTCAAATTTAAAGAGTTTTGGATTTGTTCACAACACGTTGGGCCATAAATATGAATTTGTTTTCGATGATGGGGTCAACACTCAGGCTGTTGAATCCTTTGACAATTGTCTGAAACTAGAAATAAAGAAAATAAAGAAGGTAAAAACCTTTAAAAGAGAAGATTTTTTAAAAGATTTTTATTCTATCTTAATAACCGAAATAATTATTTTTATGACGTTATAAATTTAATTAAATGCTGGCAAGATACTATACGATTTATTAAAAGCCCTTTTTTCTACTTTATAGATTAATCATTCAAATGTTTCTAAATGTAACTCAATGGCCAAAACCCCCCAGAAGGTATTTTTGGCCATTGAGCCAAAATTGCTTTCCGAAAAATACACGAAATCGCTTATATATGTCGTTTTGAATTCAAATCTCATAGCTATTTTGACTAAAAGTATTTTTTTTATTTAAGTCGTTTCAAAGATCTATAAATATTTTTGAAAATAAATGTCTAAGCTGTCTATTTTGGCCAAATACAGATCAACTACCGACTCTGGGATGTCTAAGATAAAAAACTCATAAAACTTATTTTTATATAATATTAGCGTCACTTTACACGTTCAAGTTATAATATTCTCTTATAATCATACATGCCGTAGCTTTAAATAATGTCAACTCATGGATAAGAATATTATTAATATATATGTTGGGTTTTATAGTAAACCTGTAATTATATCTTTGTTACATATCAGCTTACCGTTTAAAAATTATAATTTTTGTTTCTTTACATTAAATTTGACAAATATGTCGCAAAATAAAAAACGTCAGATTTAATTGAAATTAATAATGCTTAGTCGGATCTGCCACCGAAAATTATTTTTTTTATGTTTCCCAATGCCATAAACAGAAATGACGATTTTCCTTTGACAGCCAACGTTTTCTGTATGTTAAAGTAAACATATAAAATCTTCGTCATTGCCTCAGATAGTTGCTGAAATACCAATCCTGGATTGCATTGAACTTATTGTAATTTACTGCTTTTATTACAATGGCAGGGGATGCCGGTGAAAGACCTGCCAATTTCTTAGAAACTACCTTCTAACGATGAACTATGCAATGAATGCAAATACGTTTGGAACAACTCAGTATAAATATGCAATAAATACTTTGTATTTGCCAGTTATTAGTACGAAACCAATAATAGCTCCGGCTAAAAAGTTTACATTGTGTATTTTTTTCAATTAAAAGCATTTTTTCTTCTTAAATATAGGATTTCTTCGTTAAACCCTTTTTCATTTGAATATCTAACATAGATCATGGGCTCTGAAGTGTTATCTGGTAAAGATGATTCATCAATCTAGAAAGCAAACTTCACTGTTTTCAAGTGTGGAATAATTGGTTTTTACATCCAAGTCTTTAAGCGATACCCATAATACTGATAACTTACTCAGACTAATGGTGTTAATAATCATAAGAGCGTTCAGATTCGCAACCTATGGAGTAGCAATAGAGAGTGTCGGTAAAATCAAAGATCTTCCTACAATGTGATATTTCATCTCTTTAGCTATCAAATTAGTTAGATGATTTATATGTTGTTATCAACCCTTTTTCATTCCTGTATGAATGTTAAGCATATATAGTGTATCTCTGGCTTCAAATTTCTTTCCAACATTTGAAAATAACCTAACGCTTTTTCACTTTTATTTGCTATTTTTAAATGATTCTTTAATTTCGTAAACATGTGCTTTCGTTGGATAGCGTAATCGTGCGAAAGAAGCAGCTGGGCAATTTGGAAATTTTTGGTGACTTGATAAAACAACATTCAAGATACTCAATTAGTAAAGGATATTTATTTATGCATATAAGTAAACAAGGGTAAAAAATGTCTTCTTCTAATTGGGTGGTTTGTATTTTGCTTTTTGTATCATTTGTGTGCCCCCAAAAATTATATTTGGTCTCCGAAGAGAATCATTGTTCTAAGGTATAATAAATATAAAAATTGTGATTTTGTTGCCTGTATTTTCATAAGTTTTCTTGTTTATGTTATACCGTGTGGGTTTTGGTCCTATAATCACTATGATCTACCAATAAACTATACTAACCTCAAAAAGAAACTCCTCATCTAAACATTAAAGGGGGTGCTTCTTGTTAAAATACGAAATTCTATTTGGATTTAACAATATTAGAGAACTCCTTAAAATTAAACCCGTGTTTGGACATTTTTATAGACACCTTAAGTGTTCGTTCTACTTCCTTGAATATTAATCTATTGTCAATAAAATTTTGAATTTATTATCGTTATTGATTTGTTGGTTCTTCCTAATTTAAAAGACAAGTAAGTATTATTTTTTTTATCATGAAGGATGTCTATTCGTATTTGTTTAGTAATCCCGGATTCTTTATATAAATTTCTTAAAAATTAAAAACGGTTTTATATTTCCTTAATTAGACAGAAACAAAATGGTTTAAAGAACATATAATGGCAAACATCGTGTCAAAATAACAACTGTTTGCAAAATTTGAAAACTCTGTTGATTAAAATGTTTTTCTTTTAATTCTTGATCACCTTATAATGTATTGTTGTTTGAAATGTGTTGCGACTAAATCGTAATTACATCTTTTTAATGGTGAAACCATAACTACTGAAACGATTTAAATATAGAGGTCGTTGGGTTTAACAATCGTATATGTTCTTAATTATACCACACAAATATATTCAAACATGTTTTATATCCAGAAAATGAACCATTATTTCCTTCTCGGTGCAAAAAGAGATGAGATTGGCTTTTAAAATGTATTGGACTTTTAAAATCAAACATTGTATGCGGAAATGTGTTGTTAATTAAATAAATAAAGGTATTGGTCGTTTTTAAAATAGAAACAACACCTCCTTTTAACTAGTAATTTTGTTCCTATTTTTGTAAATTTTCTAAATTGTTTTTGTCGTTTAATTAATAGTTTCTATCTGATTCGTACTATTCTTAAACGCTATTTGAGCGTGAAAATGGGTGTCAAAATCAAAGATTACTTTAATTTTATGTTTTTGGTTGGCAATATGTTTATTTACAAGTATTAAGTTATAAAGGGGTTAACAAATGTGCTTAGAATGAAGTGTTAAATATTATTTCGTCTAAAATGTATAAGGCTATTTGTAAATCTAAATAGTTGTATGATTCGGCGAGGATAAATTCAAGAATGAGAATACAATAAATAATGTATGGTGTTTTTGAAAAAAATTACAAAGAAATACTTTGCAGCTGCTGTGAAAATCGTAGTTCATAAATCTTAAACATTTATTGTCTGGTTCAATGGTTGTTAAAATGATTAGAGAAGCTGCCGTGGTTTCAAAAAAATTAATATGTTTGTTGTGATGTGTATCTGCCTTATTACTTGTATAGGTCCGCTCCAACTATGTTGAATCTATTCTTTGATGCAGGATGAACAATACCATTAACATTGATATTAGAAAATAAAAGATAAACTATGGAATATAATTAAGAAAGAGTAAAAATTAAGATGAGCATGTTGGTTGATTTACAAAAATAAATAACTTTCATTTGAAGCATTAATGTTTTCGTGTTGGATTTGATCTTCTTCGAATAAGAAAAACATTCAAACGAGATTCATACTCTGTTGTCGGCGTATGTGGTTGCTCTGTTTTGTGTAACCTTATTTTTAATAGGGGTTCCAATCATTGTTCTGCTACCACCAGAATGTGAACCGGCTTTTTAGTAAATGATTTATATTTCAATTCGTACATACAAAAAGTTTAAAATGTGCGTGCAATTGAACAGTTAAACGACACGCGGGTTTAATGTAGACCTGAATATTGTATATATGTCGCGTCATGATTAATAAGAACATATACAATTAAATGTACAAAAGATTTCTAAAAGATGATACGTTTGTAATAAAAAACTTAAAATATAAATATGTCGAAAGGTTTTTATTGTGTGATAGGTACATACTCTTTATTTAACAGCGATCTATGATGTTTTTAAAAATCATTTAAGTTTGATGAAAAAAATAGATTAATTAAATACGTCAAACGAAAATAACACTCTAACCAGGTCGTGTTAAATATTTTGTTATTTGAGGACAAGGGATCAACCAATTCTTCACCGTTAGCTCAACTGGTTTTAGGGAAAAAAAGTGAATTTAGCCAAGCTTGTTGATTTAGTCCAGATTCGCGGGAAAAAAATAGAATTTTCAGAAACCCTTTGGGTTTGTACACCGTTTTATGACCTATCAATTTTTATGATCTAGCAAGTATTTATGGCACACTTTTCTGAAATTTAGATCCCCAGTATTTTAACCCAATTAATGCATAAATCTCCAATTATCAAGGATCGAACACGAACAACAACAATCAGAACTTTAATTAAAAGAGAATTAAATGGATTCAATTAAAAGAGAATTAAAAAGATTCAATTAAAAGAGAATTAAATAGATTCAATTAAATAGATTCAATTAAAAAAGAATTAAATAGATTCAATTAAAAGAGAATTAAAAAGAAATAAGGGAATAGTTCCCGTAAAAAAACTAGATCTTTTACTAAAGGGGTTTTAAAAAGAAGTTTCCGTCCCCCAATGACAGAAATCATCATCGTAACAATCGATGGTCCAGCCGGCGCCGGAAAAACACAAACCGCCAAATTGATAGCGAAACAATTCAATTTATTGCACCTAAATTCCGGAAGTATTTACCGAGCAATCACTTACGCGCTCCTAAAGAATGAAATAATAAAAGAGGATCTCGAAAGTGAAAAGACGGAAACTTTCATTGAATTCCTAAACCTTTCAATAAAGGAGACCAACCAATTCTATTTAGAAGGTGTGAATATTACAACCGAGTTAAGAAGAAAAGAAATCGAT
>CAUVYK010000330.1:0-16470 GCA_963556175.1 Tipula confusa
TTCTATTTTATAATATTTAATGCATATTTATGCTATTTAATGGCATAAAATAGTATCAAATAGCATAAAATAGTATAAATAATAATAGCACAAAGTACCATAAAGTATCATAAAATAGCAAAATATATCATAAAACAGCATATAATAACATAAAATAGCATGCTATTTTAGCTATTTTCGCCGGTTATCGGAAAAGAGAGTAAAAATATTCCAATAAAAAAATTGAATAGAAGCTTCCATGTAGCAGTCGATTTAAAATAGTTATTATTATTATTCTGTGAGGTAGGGCCGAAAACCTCAAAAACTATAAATGTTACGTTCATTTAAAATCAAATGACTATCCGGTTAGTCGCTTACAAGTTAAGGGTTTATGTTTAAAAAATATAAAAAATATATATGTCTGTAATTCTGTCACATTTTACTTTTGTCTCGGTTTGCACGATTTTTCACAAATTTTCACCACATTTTCACAATCAAACATAATACTCTATACAAGAATAAATAATACGAAATGAAGACACAAAATATCATAAAACGAAGCACAACAACAGAAATTATATACATAATATATATATAATATATATATATATATATATATATATATATATATATATATATATATATATATATATATATATATATAAATATATATATATATATATATATATATATATATATATATATATATATATATATATATATATATATATATATATATATATATATATATATATATATATATATATATATATATATATATATATATATATATATATATAAAAGCTTTTCTAAGCCATTTTATTTATAAAAAAACCGTAATGAAAATTCTTTAGGATAAAACACAGATAACAAATTTCATTTTTATTTTTTCCCATCTTTCGGTTCATTTAATGTGTAAAATCTTTGGCGAATACAAACAACCCCGAATTTTATTTATAAACCACGAATCATAAAAAAAAACGAAAATACTTACCAACAAATCCAACAATGATATAAAAGAAAATTCCGCCCAAACTATTTGGTTGATTCAGTATTGATTTTTCGCCAAATATTGGTCCAATGATTCCAAAACCACGTCCATATCTATAAATATCATAATTAATGATTGTAAATACTGTTCCATATTTCACTAAAAACCAACTCACTTTGACGTGAAAACTTTCGTACAACTGATCGACTCGTTTATATCACAAAGTGCCTCGTACGTATCATCTTCTTCGGCGTGCAGCTCTATGTTTAATGCATACACTGAAAGCAGGACTCCAACCATGCATGACATGGCGATCCATGCAGAATATTTACATTTACATTCGTTTGACATTTTCCTTAATAAACAAAAAAAAAAAATTTATTTTTATTTGACACTGGGAAAAACTATACAGAAAATTTCTTTTTTATGATATTTTTTTTTAGTTTTAACCGAAATGTTTCGATGTAGACTATAAACTAAAGTTAAATCCGTTAAAGTCAAACCAATTATTTGCTAAATCTTTAATGATTATAGTCAAGTATTAAAGTAAATGAGTGGATTAGCTTGTTGTTTATTAATGCAATGAGTTTATGTGTATGCGGAGATAAGAAAAGGAAAAGAAGTAGATGTTGTTGGGTGAAAAGGGGTTGAATATACATACTTTCATATATAAAAGGTATATATGTAAACTATAAGATTATCCTTGTTTTTGTTTTTAAGACGCAAACAATTGTTGTTGTCATTCAAATATACAAAACAGATATTGATAACATATATACAGGGTGATTTCAAATAAATTTGAAAATAAATTTTAATTTTCGCTTGTAAATTGTTTGTCTTTTTCCGATACAAAAAGAAAATTTATAATTTTTATATCGATCAACCACCCTGTAAACACTCACACCCATTCAAACCGACGACAACACAACATAATATAAAATCAGGATAGAAACAGGAAAATTATGTTTTTCAATAAACTTGCATCATTTCCGTGTAGATGATAAAATAAAAAACGATACATAAATTGATATTTGGTACATAAAATAGTTTTGTTTATATAGATTTTCCTCTTGTTTTCATTTTCTTCTTCTTATTATATTTTTGTTATCAAACGCCCTCATGTTTAAGAAGATAAATGTCATATGATATTAAGAGAATTGTCAGTTATATACTTGTGCTCAACGAATGAAAAATACTCTACATATACGCGCTTGTTACTATGTATATACGAGTGTAAAATAATATACGTAAAGAGCTTTTTCGTTTTCTTGTTTGCTTGGCGATAGGGAAAACATTTTTGTTTTGCACCCAAACAATGAAAATATATTTCCATAATGTCGTAATTTAGATGAGATTTTTTTTTAGTTTAGTTTAAAAACGTAAAAAAAAACGAAAGGAAAATTCAAACAATTGCTGTATGCTTTTTAAGGTAAAGAAGGATATTGTGAATAATTTAAGAGCTACACATATAAACTAAGGATTTAATACACCTTTTTGCTCTAAATCCAAGAATATTACACACTTGACTATAACGATAAACATAACTGTAAAGAGGTTGTACTAAATAAAGTATATATGATGTAAGGAGATCAAAGAACTGAACTTAATAGAGATATATAAGGCAAAAGGTATAGGTGACAGTTTCATAATAATGAAAGATTTACGAGCGACGTTTAATTCAATTCATAATTATTTTGCAAAATTACAGAAAATTAATGGATTGGAATTGATAAAATGCTTTAAAACGACCTGTGTGCCCATCCTAATGTTTTACGGTTGTTAAGTACGAACTGATGAATTCGTCCATGTGTGTGAAACAGGCATGTTTGGAATTGTTGTAAGGCCGTAAACATCATTAAACTTACTAGCTTAAAAGCCAAAAGGGACTGTTCATACTATAATAAGAGGGATGCGTATATAGCAGCGATATATATATATATATATATATATATATATATATATATATATATATATATATATATATATATATATATATATGCTGCTCTCTAAGATGAGTATGACATCTAAATGTCATTTAATGGCCTACTCATTGCAAGTAAGACAAAAAAAGAGCACACAGTAACAGTATTGTTTCAAACAATAACAGTCCGTCACGTCTTAGTTCATATACAAAATTGAATCACGTTGGTCAGTCTAGTCCGTGAGACTAGAGGAAGTTGTGCGGAAAAAGAACACATAAGCATGGAGAAATATTTTGATCATATGACACTTAAACACCTCCAAAATATTGGATCAATGGGTATCGAGCAACCACTATATGTAAATTTCATCATTGAAGATCATCAGGTTAAAACGGAAGTGGATACGAGAGCAGCATTTTTAGTCTTTTCCAAAGATATTTATAATTTTCTATTTTCAGGTCGATGTCTAGTGCCTAGTGGAGTTTATCTTCAAGTGGTTACCGGAGATTTAGTGGAAGTTATGGGAAAAATGAAAGTACAAGTAAAATGCAGAACCAGTGATGCAGTTCTGGGTGTGATAATAATTAACACAAGCAGACCGTTTATTCTACTTATTGGTCGCAACTGGTTGGATACCATTACTTCAAAATGGCGTAAGTTTTTTTCTAAATTTATCTCGTTTACCATCGAGTGCAAATTCTGGTAGGGCAAATCAATATTTGGTAAATTAAAGATTTTGTTGCTGATATAAAAGTCAAAGAGAATTGTACTCCAAATTTTTGTAAGTATTACGAAGTCCCTTTTGCTATAAAGGACAAAGTCCATTAAAAAATTAATCTTTTATTAGTGTTTAATAGAATTATAATTCCTAAACATTTAGTCAATGGGCCAGCCCCATAGTCTTTGTTCCAAAAAATAATGGAGAGGTCCATATTTGTTGTGATTTTAGAGTATCTGTCAATAAAGTTTTCAAAACGGATAAATATCCACTACCAAAAATATTTTTGCAAAACTGACAGGATCAAACAATTTTTGTGCTTTCGATCTTAGTGGGGCATATCAACAAGTAAAAGTTTCAGAGAAATCTAAAAAGTTTTTAACGATTAATTATTTAATCAATAATCATTAATTATTTAATCAGCAATTTTCCAACATATAACGGATTACATTCTGAAAAATATTCCAGGTGTATCATGTTATCTTGATGATGTGCTAATTGGAGCACCTGATTTTGAGTCATGTGTTAAAATGTTAGAAAAGGTTTGTTTATGTCTTTCAGATTTTAATGTAAAAATAAATCCAGATAAGTGTGTCTATTTTAGAAAATCTGTGTCATATTTGGATCATGTATTTTTTCTGAAAAGGGAATCAGTAATCCTGACAAAATTAAAGCCCTTCAAGCCGCTCCAGAACCACAAAATATAACACAACTAAAATCTTATCTTGGTATTTTAAGTTTTTATTCACGTTTTATTCCTAATATGTCATCAGGATTGAAAATATTGTATGATTTAACAAAGTAGATGATTTAACTACTCTAAGAGTCTACCTGTTCTGGCTTGTCATAGATTGCAAAGATGAGGAGTTATTTTATCCGCTTATCAGTATGATATTGTATATAGAAAGGGATCTTAAATAGGAAAAGCTGATGTATTGTCTCGTTTACCCCTAAATTAAAAATCTGAAATTGATGATAGTTATGGCAATTTATTAAACAGTATCACATTGATAACGAAACCCTTCAAATTTCAGAAAATTGCGATACATACAGAAAAAGAACCAATTTTGTCTAAAGTTGTAAAATATTGTGGCTGATCTAATCATTGCTCGGAAATAGATGTAAAACCGTATTTTTTAATAAGGTCCGAATTGGTTATTGAAAATAATTGTATAATGCGAGATAATCGAATAATTATTCCATTTTCATTAAAAAAATGTACTAACCTTTCACACGAATATCAGTGGGTATTGTGAGAATGAAAATATTAGCATGAAGTTATTGCTGGTGGCCTAATATCGATTTTGGTTGATAGTTTTTCCAAATATATTCAAGTTTGGTATGTACGAGATACAACAACGCGTTTCCTCATAAGTTAGTCTCGGATAATGGTCTGCCTTATGATTCAAAAGAATTTTTAAGTGTTCTGGAAAATAATGGTGTTATTGTTAGTAAAAGTACCCCGTATCATCCAAACTGTAATGGTCTTACCGAAACAGGGGTACAAACTGTTAAGGGACATCTAAAAAAAACTATTTTTATTAAAAAGTTCTTTATTTTTTCAAGAAAAATTAGACAGTGTTTTATTTACATATCGAAATGCACCAAATTCAACAACTGGGGTGTCACCAAATGAGACAATTTTTAAGACTGATCGTAGTCCTAGACAAACCCGAAAATCGGAGGTAACATAACAATTTACCAAAGATATAAAACATATCAGAGGCCAACTAAATGTGGTTGCGGATTACCATGATCAAGAAGCTTAAATGAAATTTACTTATACAAATTTACAATTTTATCTGCCGAAAACCAGATTTAAAAGCAAGAGCTAATAAGCACATTGAAGTAAAGAATTGCCACCACTTCTTCTAGGAATGAGAATTAGGAAAAAGATTAAGGTTGTAGTCCAGCTGAATTATTATACGGACAAACTTTGAAACTACCAAGTAAGTTTGTGATAAAAAATTCTAACGCAAATATATAATCAATCTAAGAAAAACTATGTAAAATATGCAACCAGTACTACCTAGATCCCAAGCGGGAAAAACCATTTACATTTCGTAAAATGTTAAATAATATGGCTAGCACGTCTAAGACAGAATACCAAGATCTATCAAAAATAATTTGGATGAAAGGGTTACCGGATCAAATTAGAACACAGGAGGCAATTACAATGCTAAACATCGGCAATGGGGTTCGAGGCTATCTAATAAAATTCTGTGTAACAATGGGAATCACCCGCATCAATATGCTCAAGTAGACGTGTGTTATTATCTGACTATTATCTGATCATTCTCCAATTATAGTCATACTGAGTATCAAAGCTTTAACAACTGACTCACTTATACGTCTACCAAACAAATTTTCTAAATATATATATATAGAAATGTCGTCGAACAGGACATTCCACTACACCAGAAGATATTAAAGTGACAACAGAAAGTTTAACCAGAATGGAAATAACTGCAAAAAATACTACACTATTAGGTACTATTAGTTCTGAAAGAGTTTGTATAGGCCTTCACTTACCATTCAAAAGTTAATTTAAGAAACACGGAAAATACACCGACTTTGGCAGCATCAAAAATCGCCACAACTCAAATAGTATAAATAAATGAAGCTTGTAAAGCTCTAAAACGAGCCTTGAGAAAGTAGATTCATGAATCTAGATCTACGTTAGTGAGTTCTCAGCAACCAAAAAAAAAAAAATTATGCACTAAAGAAGGCAACAAAAAATCAAGTA
This sequence comes from Tipula confusa, assembly GCA_963556175.1. Classification (NCBI taxonomy): domain Eukaryota; kingdom Metazoa; phylum Arthropoda; class Insecta; order Diptera; family Tipulidae; genus Tipula; species Tipula confusa. Next base: position 6,357 of record CAUVYK010000330.1, read on the forward strand.
GGCCAGCTCTATCAAATCGACCAATCAGACAACTAGATGGCCATTGGGCCAGAAGTTATATTGAAAACTATCACATAAATCGAAAATTGTTAAAATTTAGAAAATACATGAGGCATGCATTAAGCAATCATAATGAAGGCATGCATTAAGCAACCATAATGTTTCTTTTATAAAAAATAGCGGAAGCTAACCAAGATGATGGCACATGTTCCTCAAAAATCCCAAAAATTGTTTGACATAAATCTCTTTTGAGTTATCATTTTCAAAAGCTAAATCCCTTAGTGAAATCGTGGCATGCATTGTAGTGGTCGACAGATTTTCTATTTACGGTTTACCGAAAAGCACAATCATTTGAAACCTGTAAAAATTAAGGTACTCATGGGAAATGTCTATATTGCAGAAGTAACATGAATTAAAGGAACTTGCCGGTTATACAAAGATAACATTCAAATAAATCAAAGAGAAGTAAACGGAATTTCACTTAAGTGCTTCTGAATTAATTGAGTCAACGACCAATGAGATATTGATTGGTTAAGCATCTTATGCAGAAATTGGGACGGTCACACCTAAAAACGCTTATTAATTTAAACAACTCAAACTTCCTCAGACTGACCTAAATCTGCGTGTAAATACGAGAAAATATTTGTCAATGGATTTTTGAATGCATTGAAGGATTGATGTGCAACGAAAAACGTTTAAGTTTTAAAGCACACATGGAAACTTTAACTGATAGTTGTAAGTGCAGACTGAATGTTATCAAAAGAGTGAGTAAACCGAAATGTGGAGCTCATTCTGGTGTGACTGAAACTATGCGAAATGCACTGCCAACCTCCAAAATTGCATTTAGAATGAATGTGTATGCGGTGATGGTTCTAAGGCTGGAGTTAACTCGTTAATCAATGAAATGATAGCAAGATTGCAGGCAGAAACAGTCTTCAGAAAAACCTAAAGGACCAGCGTAACTTTGGAAAATATAAAGAAATTCAACAAAATTTAAAAAATAATTCCAGCTATCCTTCTGCAAATCTATTAGTACTCTTGAATTTTGGAGACACGCCTAAAGTTTTATTGAAAGAACTATCAGTTACAAGATGGAAATGGAATATTTTGCACATTTGGAAGTGGATACAAATGCGATAGTACGATTGACTAAAAAAAGGGAAAATGTAAACAGTAAACTATAGCATCAGTACAACGAATGCTGAGTTGACTGGGATTATGGAAGGAATCTAGTTGGCAATGAATCAAGGAAGAAGAAGAGTTATTTTATCCTCCCACTCCTTGAGTGGTTTAGCTTGTATAAGTAGGAGAGAGGACACAACGCAACGTATACGTCTCAACGCAACGTGTATGTGAATAAATTGTATGAATACCTTCAATTTTGTGGGAGTCAAGTGGTTCTCCATTGGAAAGAACTTTACACCTACAGATTAAAGATAAAGAGGTGATATGATTGCAAAAGGAAGTTCGTATATAATCCAGGTGAATCTATAGAGAAAATAGGAGAATGAATTTGTTTAAAAGTGTCAAATAAAAAACAAAAAATACTTTGAGTGATGTAAAGTTTGTGTCATGAAAATTGAACCAGTGACGCCAAGTCAGTAATTTAAGACATGGTTTGCTATTGATTGCTATTTTGATAAATACTTTCTATCTGATTAAGCCGCCCTTAGAAAAGATCGGGCGGGTTTACCAACCTTAGAGGTAATGTAGTTTTAATTGTGGGTGTTTAAGTCGTTCGTTTCTTAATCGCTTTTTATATACCCATTGGATCTAACTTCAAACATTACATCAAAGTTTTCAATTTCATCAACTCTACTGTGTTTCGATACCTGCTACTATAATCATAGCTATATGGTTACCATAATCTTTCTGACTTGATTCGGAATGATAACGGTGTTCTTACGTCTTCTTAGCTCAAAAACGATCGGGTTCAGTAGTTACGGATTATCTCCTAGCATCGTAACTGATACAAGTTTGAATCTCATGTTTCCATCTAGCGAAATGTGGTTTCGTCGTGTCTGGACGTAACTGATGTACGAAAAGTGTTAAACTATAGTTATTTTAATAATAATAATTTACATTTTCATTTTAGGCGAAATAATATAGTTTTCAGACTTTCCTTAAGCGAATTTCTAGACAACTGAGATTGGTGGTTCTTACATCATGGCGGGGTCCTAAACGGAAAGGTTTATTGCTTAAAAATTTGTGGCATTACTTAGAAATAAGCATCAACATAATTTTCAAGATCCTTGTTATAATAAGGAACTGGTTCTTTTTGAGTTTAAAGCAATAAACTGGCCCGTTAAAGCCCATGTATGCACCTTTCAAGAATGTCTCAAAACTGCATTATCCAAACTTACATCCGAACTGTAGTATTAGCAATAACTTTAATATGCTGAGTGAAGAAGTTTTCAATTGTTTTTTCGCCCTGCCGTTAGCCATATAATTTTCAATAAAACCATCCGGAAGTTTTCCCAAATCCGTGGAATTTGTTTTTATTTGGTCAATTTTTTAATCAGTATTGCCATACTCTCCATTTCACCAATGCCAACCTAATTGAGTCTCAAGGCTAAAAACTTTTGTTTGCCCACCTTAAAATTATATATTACACATAGTCAACATGAATTTTAAAATGATAATAGTAATATTGAAGATAGAGCCCAAATCAACGTTATGTGTACGAATTTTTCTACGGTCCTTCTAAAAAATTAACCATTTGAACCTTATAAATAGACTTGAGAAATTCAGTTCTCAAATTCATTTCTTGCTTGTTAATTTCAATAAGGTGGTTGCAATCTTTCCTTTCAGGACGTTCGCAACTCATAAAATTATAAATGCTGCCTCTATAGCTTAATTTCAGTTACTTCGGATATAACTGAGCGGATTTATAGCTATTTGTTTAGTTTGTACTTGGTTTTTTACCGTCAGAGATGCTTATCAGAGATTTTTAACTGAAATTTGGAAGAAGTTTCAATATTTTAAAAAAAAATTTTGAAAAAATCTAAAACAAGTTTGACTATAACGAAATATGTAGTTGGATTAAAAGAAAATTAATTTTAAATTATATATGCGTGCTCTCAAGGGTGAGTGTGTACACAACAATTTCGTTCGTGGAAAATTAATTAATTACATACGTGTGTGTGGGCTAATCAAATAAAATGTAATTTCTGTTTGAGTGTGTGAGTGTATCGAATTAACTTTTTCAACAATATCTAACCCTAATTATTTTCGACCCTCGTCGCTCTTGTTGGTTTTGTTTGCCTTTTATCACTGATATGATTATTATAGTTACCATGCTTTTAAATTTTTCAACCCTTCATCAAATTAGTAAAAATATTTCAACTCGATTTTGTATTTTATACATATTCAAGTTCTCGAGAATTCGGTAATAACCACAAGATTCGCTTCATTAATTTTAATTGTGTGCATGTCACGGACATTTAACCCGGTCCACCTACGAAATTATTTTAAACTCGGACTTAAATTAAAAATAATATTTTGTGAATCATCCATCCATTTTCAAAAGATGATATTTCGTGGCGGATGCCAAACAAGGGGACATTTTTTTTAGTGGATATTACAGCGTTATAAGGTATAAGTGGTATGTAGTAGCGATACACAAAAGTATCTTGAGGGTGTTACCAAAGTGATTTTTCTGTTAAATTTTCGCGAAAAGGATAAAAATTTAAACTGCTTCCAACTTATGGTGAAATGAAATAAAAAATAAAAAAAATTTTTGCTATCCCGCACTCCCCCTATATATATGATTTTCAGTTATTTTTCCGATGGAAAATAAAAATTTTCCCTAAAGATAACGATTTCTTTTTTATTTTTATTCTTGTGATTTAATTTAAATTAATGTTAATTTTTATTTAATTTTTTTTTGTGCAACCCTTTTTTATTACAGAATTATTAAAATAAACTGGATAATTTTGTGTTTGTATGTGATGCTGGAAGTAAAAGGATCGTATATAGAGATAAAGTGTTGTAAAGGGTTATCTGTACTTTTTTTTATATTTCATACTTTTTTGGTGTATTATATAAAATGTCAAGTACAGTAAATTCAATGTGCGTGTGCATGTTTATAAAATTTGAGTTGGTTTAAGATTTGTTTTTTATGGTACTTGAATCGGCGTACGCTCGTATGTATGATATATAATAAAAGGGATAATAGTTTTATTTGCAATTTTAAGTGGAAAAGCTATTATCTTAACATTCCGTGTATATGGTTATGGTAACATTCGAACCCTATATAAATTTTACCATAACCTGCTAAGTCTACTTTTATTTTCACTTTTTTTTCACGATACTAAAATTTTACAGGCCTTTGCTGGCCCGTACCGAATTTTGTACTGGGTTTGTTTTGCGTTGCAGTTCACAAAAATTCACCACAAATAACGTAAACTTAATTCAGGGTGCATTAAGCTTTCGTGAGCCCATATATATGCTGGCTCAAATTCTAAGCGTAACATTGGGTAAGGTATATTTTCACGATTTACATTTCCAATAAATGTAACATGGATTCGTAGCAAGAGCAGCTTGTATGTCGCTCACAGCTACACAGCTCTCAATTCCATTTAAAAATACAGTCAATCCCTTTCGACTTGTCTAAATATTCTACTAAGGCTTTTAACCTATCAATTTCAAATAAATAATAAGAATATTTGATGTCTCAAATAATGAGCTTGTCCAGATCTTAAACTTCACTCTCTTTTCGATTGAACAGTAATATATCAGTACAACTTTATCAATATGGTGTAATTGCTCCAGTAGAGCGTTGATAAAAGTTTTTGCTGAATAACTAAATTTATACACTTATGTATCCGATAAACATTATACAGAAATTTAGACTGTCTGGATTTAATTGCACAGAATTGTATTTAAGATACACCCATCTATTCAACTCAATTTTTGGAAAAAAAATAAAGGGTTTCAATTATAGTCGGACGCACTGTACTGAGTTCTCACCCAGATATATACTATCCTTCTCATATTTTATCCATAAAATACCTAAATATCCGTTCGAAAAGATAAACCATATAATATATATATGTATATGTATATATATATATATATATAGATATATATATATATATATATATATATATATATATATATATATATATATATATATATATATATATATATATAACCCAACCAACATAAATGGATAAATAATTATTAAACCTCATCATTATCATAAATATTATGGTAGTCATCCACAAATCGTAAATCATAAAACAATAAAAATCTATATAGGATTTCAACCTCTATGGTGTAATATGGTTATTGGGTACATGTATACAGATAACAGCAACATAAAATATGTAGCCGAAAGACAGCACAATACTTTAACACAAATTTGTTCGAGAAAAAAAAAGAAAAAGATTTAACATCTTAGATGACATATTTTGTTTTGTTATTTCTTTTGTGTCACATCTAATAAATTTGCCCTTATCATCTTATCAGTTGATATATATAAAAAATATTGTATAAAATATTTTTTTTGTTATACGACAAAAAATCATCTCGTTTCCGTTTTAAAGGGGTTGATATATATGGGTGCTACTGCTGTGTGTGCGTTATCATTCAGGCATATACTAAATTATTAATGTGTATTAGCATGGTGTGTATATATGGGCTGGTATAACACCATTTATGAATTCAGGCGTGAAATTTATAACGAGTACATAAATGTGGAAAAATGAAAATTTAATATAAAAATTATTTTGATTTTGTTCATAATTTTCCAAAATTATCTATGTACGGGGTACATTATTTTTTAATACTATGGTGAAATGGTGGTTTATAAATTACATCTCGGTGGGAGATGAAATTTTATAATAAAAATTTGACAGTTTATTGCAATCACATACTACCATTTATTAAATCAACACAGTGATAAAAAATAAATCCCTAACGAGGCTCTGGCAGTCAAAACACGGTGAGATATCCGACCACTAAGAACCTATAATAGAAAATAAAATTACCATGTTTGACTCTCTACCAACCGATACCGATAACCGTTAGAAAATGTATTGTTACCAGATAATTAAACCAATGGATACAACAAAAAAGTAATTTTAACCCCAGGTGGTACATCAGGAAAATTCGTATAATTATGATATTATTATATTATTATATTATTATATTATTATATTATTATATTATTATATTATTATATTATTATATTATTATATTATTATATTATTATATTATTATATTATTATATTATTATATTATTATATTATTATATTATTATATTATTATATTATTATATTATTATATTATTATATTATTATATTATTATATTATTATATTATTATATTATTATATTATTATATTATTATATTATTATATTATTATATTATTATATTATTATATTATTATATTATTATATTATTATATTATTATATTATTATATTATTATATTATTATATTATTATATTATTATATTATTATATTATTATATTATTATATTATTATATTATTATATTATTATATTATTATATTATTATATTATTATATTATTATATTATTATATTATTATATTATTATATTATTATATTATTATATTATTATATTATTATATTATTATATTATTATATTATTATATTATTATATTATTATATTATTATATTATTATATTATTATATTATTATATTATTATATTATTATATTATTATATTATTATATTATTATATTATTATATTATTATATTATTATATTATTATATTATTATATTATTATATTATTATATTATTATATTATTATATTATTATATTATTATATTATTATATTATTATATTATTATATTATTATATTATTATATTATTATATTATTATATTATTATATTATTATATTATTATATTATTATATTATTATATTATTATATTATTATATTATTATATTATTATATTATTATATTATTATATTATTATATTATTATATTATTATATTATTATATTATTATATTATTATATTATTATATTATTATATTATTATATTATTATATTATTATATTATTATATTATTATATTATTATATTATTATATTATTATATTATTATATTATTATATTATTATATTATTATATTATTATATTATTATATTATTATATTATTATTATTATATTATTATATTATTATATTATTATATTATTATATTATTATATTATTATATTATTATATTATTATATTATTATATTATTATATTATTATATTATTATATTATTATATTATTATATTATTATATTATTATATTATTATATTATTATATTATTATATTATTATATTATTATATTATTATATTATTATATTATTATATTATTATATTATTATATTATTATATTATTATATTATTATATTATTATATTATTATATTATTATATTATTATATTATTATATTATTATATTATTATATTATTATATTATTATATTATTATATTATTATATTATTATATTATTATATTATTATATTATTATATTATTATATTATTATATTATTATATTATTATATTATTATATTATTATATTATTATATTATTATATTATTATATTATTATATTATTATATTATTATATTATTATATTATTATATTATTATATTATTATATTATTATATTATTATATTATTATATTATTATATTATTATATTATTATATTATTATATTATTATATTATTATATTATTATATTATTATATTATTATATTATTATATTATTATATTATTATATTATTATATTATTATATTATTATATTATTATATTATTATATTATTATATTATTATATTATTATATTATTATATTATTATATTATTATATTATTATATTATTATATTATTATATTATTATATTATTATATTATTATATTATTATATTATTATATTATTATATTATTATATTATTATATTATTATATTATTATATTATTATATTATTATATTATTATATTATTATATTATTATATTATTATATTATTATATTATTATATTATTATATTATTATATTATTATATTATTATATTATTATATTATTATATTATTATATTATTATATTATTATATTATTATATTATTATATTATTATATTATTATATTATTATATTATTATATTATTATATTATTATATTATTATATTATTATATTATTATATTATTATATTATTATATTATTATATTATTATATTATTATATTATTATATTATTATATTATTATATTATATTATTATATTATTATATTATTATATTATTATATTATTATATTATTATATTATTATATTATTATATTATTATATTATTATATTATTATATTATTATATTATTATATTATTATATTATTATATTATTATATTATTATATTATTATATTATTATATTATTATATTATTATATTATTATATTATTATATTATTATATTATTATATTATTATATTATTATATTATTATATTATTATATTATTATATTATTATATTATTATATTATTATTTATTATATTATTATATTATTATATTATTATATTATTATATTATTATATTATTATATTATTATATTATTATATTATTATATTATTATATTATTATATTATTATATTATTATATTATTATATTATTATATTATTATATTATTATATTATTATATTATTATATTATTATATTATTATATTATTATATTATTATATTATTATATTATTATATTATTATATTATTATATTATTATATTATATATTATTATATTATTATATTATTATATTATTATATTATTATATTATTATATTATTATATTATTATATTATTATATTATTATATTATTATATTATTATATTATTATATTATTATATTATTATATTATTATATTATTATATTATTATATTATTATATTATTATATTATTATATTATTATATTATTATATTATTATATTATTATATTATTATATTATTATATTATTATATTATTATATTATTATATTATTATATTATTATATTATTATATTATTATATATTATATTATTATATTATTATATTATTATATTATTATATTATTATATTATTATATTATTATTATTATATTATTATATTATTATATTATTATATTATTATATTATTATATTATTATATTATTATATTATTATATTATTATATTATTATATTATTATATTATTATATTATTATATTATTATATTATTATATTATTATATTATTATATTATTATATTATTATATTATTATATTATTATATTATTATATTATTATATTATTATATTATTATATTATTATATTATTATATTATTATATTATTATATTATTATATTATTATATTATTATATTATTATATTATTATATTATTATATTATTATATTATTATATTATTATATTATTATATTATTATATTATTATATTATTATATTATTATATTATTATATTATTATATTATTATATTATTATATTATTATATTATTATATTATTATATTATTATATTATTATATTATTATATTATTATATTATTATATTATTATATTATTATATTATTATATTATTATATTATTATATTATTATATTATTATATTATTATATTATTATATTATTATATTATTATATTATTATATTATTATATTATTATATTATTATATTATTATATTATTATATTATTATATTATTATATTATTATATTATTATATTATTATATTATTATATTATTATATTATTATATTATTATATTATTATATTATTATATTATTATATTATTATATTATTATATTATTATATTATTATATTATTATATTATTATATTATTATATTATTATATTATTATATTATTATATTATTATATTATTATATTATTATATTATTATATTATTATATTATTATATTATTATATTATTATATTATTATATTATTATATTATTATATTATTATATTATTATATTATTATATTATTATATTATTATATTATTATATTATTATATTATTATATTATTATATTATTATATTATTATATTATTATATTATTATATTATTATATTATTATATTATTATATTATTATATTATTATATTATTATATTATTATATTATTATATTATTATATTATTATATTATTATATTATTATATTATTATATT
>CAUVYK010000331.1:5000-54604 GCA_963556175.1 Tipula confusa
ACTACCCCCCACCTAAACCTGTTCGTCCCGAACAGGATCCAAAATCTCTCCTCTATAAATAGCCATCCACTCGAGATGCACCACTTTTGGTTTACCTCGTCGCCCTTTCTTGATCCTATAAATCACGTCGTTTATCTTTGTGATGATAGTGTAAGGTCCTTCCCATGCTGACTGTAATTTCGGTGATAAACCTTTTCGTCGTTGCGGGTTATGAAGCCATATCAATTGCCCTTCTTCGAAGCCTTTGCTATTTGCTCGTATATCATATCGAGCTTTCACTTTGTCACTTGATATCCGTATTTTGTCTCGTACAAACTGATGTATCTCATTAATTTCTTCTTTCATCCGGTCTACATAATCTTGTCCGCATAAGGCCGCTGATGGAACAACCCCAAACTTCAAATCTCCAGGCAGGCGAAGATTATTTCCGAAAAGCGTCTTTGCTGGCGTCATCCCAGTAGTGTCATGTACTGCTGATCGATAAGCCATCAAAAACATCGGTATATGTTGATCCCAGTTGCGTTGGTTTTTATCTATCACCTTCTTTAGATATTCTTCCAATGTTCCGTTAAACCTTTCTACCATTCCATCCGATTGTGGATGCAAAGGCGTCGTTCGCGTTTTATTGATACCGAGCATCTGACAGATCTTCTGGAATACAACCGACTCAAAATTTCTTCCTTGATCCGTATGAAGTTCCATTGGTACTCCAAAACGACTAATCCAATTATTAACAACGGCATTCGCTATTGTAGTAGTTTCCTGGTTTGGTAGTGGATACACCTCCGGCCATTTGCTAAAATAATCCATTATAACTAGCACATATTTGTTTCCATTATCGGTAGTGGGAAATGGACCTGCCACATCCATGGCAATTCTCTCAAAAGGTGCTCCAACATTAAACTGTTGCATAGCTCCTCGAGTTTTCCGAGCCGGTCCCTTTGCGGCTGCACATAGATCACATTTTTGGCACCATTCAACCACCGACTGTTTACATCCGGACCAATAAAACCGCTGACGTACCTTAGCTAGCGTTTTGTTAATTCCTAAGTGACCTCCACTAGTTCCTTCGTGATATTCCTTCAGAATTTCCTTAATACGACTTTGTGGTACCACGATCAAGGATTGTTTAACGTTGCCGTCAGTGCTTTCCCACACTCGTTTTAAACAGCCGTCTTCTAATTTAAGGCTCTGCCATTGTGCCCAATAAGCCTTTACAGTGGGGGCTTTGTCCGCGATCTCATTCCATGTAGGCCGGTACTTCCTCTTCTTATATTCCAAAATTATCGACAAATTCGGATCTCGTTGTTGTTCCTCTCGGATTGCTTCATTGGTCCATTCATCATGAGGTAACACTTGCATCAGCCTGACATCAATTATATTCTCCTTCCCCTCTACGCGACCACAATGTTTGCATTCTGCCTGACACGGTCGTCTTGACAATGCGTCAGCATTTCCGTGTACTGTACCTTTCCGATGTTCGATCTGGAAATCGTAACTTTGTAAACGTTCAATCCAACGTGCCACCTGTCCCTCTGGATTTTTGAATTGAAGCAGCCACCTTAAGGCTCCATGGTCCGTTCTTAAATGGAATTGTTGACCATATAGGTATTTGTGGAAATGTTTGACGCATTCCACAATAGCCAACAATTCCCTACGTGTTACACAATAGTTACGCTCTGGTTTCGATAAGATCTTTGAATAATAAGCTATAACTCTCTCCTTGCCATCGATTTGTTGTGATAAAACTCCGCCTATACCGTCATTACTGGCATCAGTATCCAATATAAATTTCACATTCGGCATCGGGTATGCGAGGACCGGTGCTACACATAATCTCCTCCTTAATTCCACGAATGCATTTTCTTGTTCCTCCTCCCATTCGAACGGTTTATTTTTCCTTGTTAATTCATGCAAACTCTTTGCGATGTTTGCAAATCCCGGTACAAATCGTCTATAGTATGTGCACAAGCCAAGGAAACTCCTCACTTCATGTAAATTTTTAGGTCTCGGCCACGTCTTAACCGCTGCAATCTTTTCTTCATCGGTGCGGATTCCATTTGCTGTTACCTCGTATCCTAAATATTTGACCTCTGTTCTGAATAGACTGCACTTCTTTGGACTTAATTTTAGACCTGCGGATTGTATTCTATCCAATACCTCCGCTAAATTTTGTAAGTGCTCCTCAAAATCTTTTCCCATTACAATGATGTCGTCTAAATACACTAGACACGTCTTCCAGTGTAACCCCTTTAGAACTCGCTCCATTAATCGTTCAAAAGTTGCAGGGGCGTTACATAGGCCAAATGGCATAACGTTAAACTGCCATAATCCGTTTCCAACACTAAATGCCGTTTTCTCGCGATCTTCTTCCTGTACTTCCACCTGCCAGTATCCGCTTTGCAAATCCAATGTGGAAAACATCGTAGCACCCGACAATGTATCCAATGTATCGTCGATTCTGGGCAAGGGATAACTATCCTTTTTGGTAACAGCATTGAGCTTCCGATAATCAATGCAAAATCGCATACTTCCGTCCTTCTTTTCCACCAACACTACCGGTGAACTCCACGGACTGTTCGATGATTCAATTACTCCTGCCTTCTGCATGTCCGTCACCATTTGATTCACTTCCTGTTGTTTCGCCAATGGTAATCGTCTAGGTGGTTGACGAATTGGCATCTCTGTTCCTGTATTAATCCGGTGTTTTACCATCTTGGTTCTTCCATTATTTTCGGGTGTACTGCAGAATATGGACATATACCGATCGAGTAACAGCTGTGCAGAGTTTTTCTGTGCCAAGGTTAGATCATTGGTCCATTTCTGCATGAGATTATCAACAATTTCTTTCTGCCTGTCCTCATTGGATTCTCTAACAGGACTTTTCTGCTCACATTTGATTATTGTTAATACCTCTTCACATTTACCGATGATGGTTCCTTTCTTGATGGTTTTCGTCTTATCCGATAAATTAAGAGTCCTAATTGGAACTCGATAATCACTGTCCGGTTTAACTAAGGCTTTGCCTATGATTATTTCCCTGGCTCCTCTTTCGTCTTCTATGGCTTCTATAACCCACAACCTGGGTGACCCAAAACCTCCCTCCAATCGTCCCCATACAATTGTCTCCGAGTTCGGTGGCAACTTCTCCCGATGATCAACTATCACTCGTCTTGCTAATTCCTCTGTGCCGTTTAACTGAAGTGGCAACTCGATATTACCTTGGTATAATATTCCTTGTCCTACATCCATCATAAAACCATTCTTTCTCATGAAGTCCATTCCCAAGATGACCTCATCCACTATATCTGCCACTAGCACTTCATGTTGATAATGAGTTTTCCCTATTCGTATATCAACGAGTTTTTTACCCTTTATAACTGCACTATCTCCCGTCACTGTTTGTAATTTCAGGCCATACACTGGTTGTACACCTCCTTTAACTACGTCGGCACGAACAATGGTGCGCGCTGCTCCTGTATCTAGAGTGATAATACAGCTCTTTCCATCAACATCACCTCGAACTGTTAAATTGTCACTGCCCGGCGCCAATCCGGAAACAGGGATGAAGGTTATGGGGCAATCGGTTGTGGGAGTCAGCTTCTGCCCCTTTAAGCTGACTCGTTGTGGTTTAACGACTCGGTCGTTACTTGGGCCTCTCGATTGGTCACTACTTGACCTCCCTCAGGCCTTCGTACCATTGGAGATGGTGATCTTCCACGTTTCCGTTTATTTTTATTGCAGTCTCGTGAGATGTGACCTAATTTGTCACATATCCAGCATTTTATTTTGCCACCATTCGAAATTCTAGGGGCCGACTGCTCCATATTACTGCCAGTACTTATTTCTACCCGACGTATCTTATTGATTCTTGGTCCAATGAGAGTTTGTGCCGTCTCATTCATTAACGCACAAGCAATGGTTTCCGCGAAAGTAGCCTTTGGTGATAATATCACTGCTCTGCGGGTGTCTTGGTCTCGTATACCATCAATAAATGCGTCCATTTTAATTCTTTCCATGAAATCGGAAGCAGTATTTGCATGTGCTAGATGTGCTAGCCTTTCGACGGCGGATGCAAATTCTTGTAAAGTTTCTCCAACCTTCTGTGACCGTCCTTTCAATTCTATTCGATAAATTTCCCGCTTATGGTCACTTCCATATTTGCGTTCCAACGCCTTCATTATTTCACCATATTCTTTGCGATCGTTTTCTGGAATTGTTTGTAATATCTCGGCTGCTTCTCCCTTAAGTGCCACTATTAACGCTGCTGCTTTATGCGCTTCGTCCCAGTGATTTTGTGTGGACGCCATTTCAAATTGAAGCTTAAAAATTGCGAATGATGTGGTGCCGTCAAACGTTGGTGGCTTCAATTTAAAAGTGTTTACTGGTTGGATTACTTGCGCTGATGTTTCATTGAGTTTCATTACACTGACCTCCTTTTCGAGACGAAGAAATTTTTGTTCGACATATTCAATTTTGTTGTCCAACTTTTGATCAACATGTTTAACATCCGTTTTAACTTCTAGAATTTTCGTTGTAAATTCATTTTTCACTTTCTCTACTTCGCCTTGGAAAGTACTAGCTAATTCGAGAAGTTTTTCTTCCATTTTATTTTGTCCTTCCACTACGAGTATTTCTAGTCGTTTAATTTGATCTTCTTGAACTTTCTCTTGTCGTTTAATTTGATCTTCTTGAATTTTTTCTTGACGTTTCGTTTGTTCTGTCATCATCTGTTGCATGACTGCCATCAACTGTGCCATATCGAAATTTCCAGACGATGCTTCGATGCGTAACTCCGGCGTTTCTATTTCAAACTCATAACTTTCTAGATCTAAACCATCACGCTCCATTGCTTCACGCAATCGTAACATCAACTCGTCTTTACGACCTTCTGTCTCTAAACCACGCTTCTCCAACTCTTTCTTTAGTTCTGGAACTTTTAACTTGTAGAGTTTCATTTTTATTTTTATTTTTTATTTTTTTTATTCACAATCCCGCCGCTGTCACCAATTGCTACGTTCTTGCCTTGTCACTTAAGGTTCGTATCTCTGGATTGTGAATAACTACCCGAACACCACTGTTCACTAACAAATTTCACAAAATTACACAAGTTCCACTTTAACACTGTTCACTTTCACAGACAATAATTGCCTCTATAAAACACAATTATTCACAACTTAGTTCCTTTACCAATTCTTTATTTCACAAAAATCACTGTTCACTTTATTTAACAATAAAAATCACTTACTATCACTTACTATCACTTTATTTTAACCGCTTGTTATCGCTTTCGTAGTTCAAGTACAACTATTTTTCGCATACAACATCGATTCGCTTATATACACAAATTAAAATATCTCGAACTTTCTACTTCTATCGAGATGTCACTACTACATTTAATTTGCTCAATTTTTAGTACTACCAGTACTATCGATATCTAATAGATGTCTCTAAGGTTAAGCTTAGAGAAATCTTCATATATTTACACTTATGCTATCGCACACTAGGTGGTACCGTGACAATATATTGTCACGGTACCACCTAGTGTGCGATAGCATAAGTGTAAATATATGAAGATTTCTCTAAGCTTAACCTTAGAGACATCTATTAGATATCGATAGTACTGGTAGTATTAATAATTGAGCAAATTAAATGTAGTAGTGACATCTCGATAGAAGTAGAAAGTTCGAGATATTTTGATTTGTGTATATAAGCGAATCGATGTTGTATGCGAGAAATAGTTGTACTTGAACTACGAAAGCGATAACAAGCGGTTAAAATAAAAAGTGATAGTAAGTGATTTTTATTGTTAAATAAAGTGAACAGTGATTTTTGTGAAATAAAGAATTGGTAAAGGAACTAAGTTGTGAATAATTGTGTTTTATTGAGACAATTATTGTCTGTGAAAGTGAACAGTGTTAAAGTGGAACTTGTGTAGTTTTGTGAAATTTGTTAGTGAACAGTGGTGTTCGGGTAATTATTCACAATCCAGAGATACGAACCTTAAGTGACAAGGCAAGAACGTAGCAATTGGTGACAGCGGTGGGATTGTGAATAAAAATAAAAAATAAAAACAAAAATGAAACTCTACAAGTTAAAAGTTCCAGAATTAAAGAAAGAGTTGGAGAAGCGTGGGTTAGAGACAGAAGGCCGTAAAGACGAATTGATGTTACGATTGCGTGAAGCAATGGAGCGTGATGGTTTAGATCTAGAAAGTTATGAGTTTGAAATAGAAACGCCGGAGTTACGCATCGAAGCATCGTCTGGAAATTTCAATATGGCGCAGTTGATGGCAGTCATGCAACAGATGATGACAGAACAAACGAAATTTCAAGAAGGCCAAATTAAAGGACAAGAGGAAAGAAAAATTCAAGAAGAACAAATAAACGACAAGAGGAAATTCATGAACAAATAAGCGACAAGAGAAAGTTCAAGAAGATCAAAATTAAACGACTAGAAATACTCGTAGTAGAAGGACAAAATAAATGGAAGAAAAACTTCTCGAATAGCTAGTACTTTCCAAGGCGAAGTAGAGAAAGTGAAAGGCGAATTTACAACGAAAATTCTAGAAGCTAAAACGGATGTTAAACATGTGATCAAAAGTTGGACAACAAAATTGAATATGTCGAACAAAATTTCTTCGTCTCGAAAAGGAGGTCAGTGTAATGAAACTCAATGAAACATCAGCTCAAGTAATCCAGCCAGTAAACACTTTTAAATTGAAGCCACCAACGTTTGACGCACCACATCATTCGCAATTTTTAAGCTTCAATTTGAAATGGCGTCCACACAAAATCACTGGGACGAAGCGCATAAAGTAGCATCGTTCATAGTGGCACTTAAGGGAGAAGCAGCCGAGATATTACAAACAATTCCAGAAAACGATCGCAAAGAATATGGTGAAATAATGAAGGCGTTGGAACGCAAATATGGAAGTGACCATAAGCGGGAAATTTATCGAATGGAATTGAAAGGACGGTCACAGAAGGTTGGAGAAACTTTACAAGAATTTGCATCGGCCGTCGAGAGGCTAGCACATCTAGCACATGCAAATACTGCTTCCGATTTCATGGAAAGAATTAAAATGGATGCATTTATTGATGATATACGAGACCAAGACACACGCAGAGCAGTGATATTATCACCAAAGGCTACTTTCGCAGAAACCATTGCTTGTGCGTTAATGAATGAGACGGCACAAACTCTCATTGGACCAAGAATCAATAAGATACGTCGGGTAGAAATAAGTACCGGCAGTAATATGGAGCAGTCGGCCCCTAGAATTTCGAATGGTGGCAAAATAAAATGCTGGACATGTGACAAATTGGGTCACATCTCACGAGACTGCTATAAAAATAAACGGAAACGTGGAAGATCACCATCTCCAATGGTACGAAGGCCGGAGGGAGGTCAAGTAGTAACCAATCGAGAAGCCCAAGTAACGACCGAGTCGTTAAACCACAACGAGTCAGCTTAAAGGGGCAGAAGCTCACTCCCACAACCGATTGCCCTATGACCTTCATCCCTGTTTCCGGATTGGCGCCGGGCAGTGACAATTTAACAGTTCGAGGTGATGTTAATGGAAAGAGCTATATTATCACTCTAGATACAGGAGCAGCGCGCACCATTGTTCGTGTCGACGTAGTCAAAGGAGGTGTACAACCAGTGTATGGCCTGAAATTACAAACAGTGACGGGAGATAGTACATTTATAAAGGGTAAAAAACTCGTTGATATACGAATAGGGAAAACTCATTATCAACATGAAGTGCTAGTGACAGATATAGTGGATGAGGTCATATTGGGAATGGACTTCATGAGAAAGAATGGTTTTATGATGGATGTAGGACAAGGAATATTATACCAAGGTAATATCGAGTTGCCACTTCAATTAAATGGCACAGAGGAATTAGCAAGACGAGTGATAGTTGATCATCGGGAGAAGTTGCCACCGAACTCGGTGACAATTGTTTGGGGACGATTGGAGGGAGGTTTTGGGTCACCCAGGTTGTGGGTTATAGAAGCCATAGAAGACGAAAGAGGAGCCAGGGAAATAATCATAGGTAAAGCCTTAGTTAAACCGGACAGTGATTATCGAGTTCCAATTAGGACCCTTAATTTATCGGATAAGACGAAAACCATCAAGAAAGGAACCATCATCGGTAAATGTGAAGAGGTATTAGCAATAATCAAATGTCAGCAGAAAAGTCCTGTTAGAGAATCCAATGAGGACAGGCAGAAAGAAATTGTTGATAATCTCATGCAGAAATGGACCAATGATCTAACCTTGGCACAGAAAAACTCTGCACAGCAGTTACTCGATCGGTATATGTCCATTTTCTGCAGTACACCCGAAAATAATGGAAGAACCAAGATGGTAAAACACCGGATTAACACAGGAACAGAGATGCCAATTCGTCAACCACCTAGACGATTACCATTGGCGAAACAACAGGAAGTGAATCAAATGGTGATGGACATGCAGAAGGCAGGAGTAATTGAATCATCGAACAGTCCGTGGAGTTCACCGGTAGTGTTGGTGGAAAAGAAGGACGGAAGTATGCGATTTTGCATTGATTATCGGAAGCTCAATGCTGTTACCAAAAACGATAGTTATCCCTTGCCCAGAATCGACGATACATTGGATACATTATAGGGTGCTACGATGTTTTCCACATTGGATTTGCAAAGCGGATACTGGCAGGTGGAAGTACAGGAAGAAGATCGCAAGAAAACGGCGTTTAGTGTTGGACACGGATTATGGCAGTTCAACGTTATGCCATTTGGCCTATGTAACGCCCCTGCAACTTTTGAACGATTAATGGAGCGAGTTCTAAAGGGGTTACACTGGAAGACGTGTCTAGTGTATTTAGACGACATCATTGTAATGGGAAAAGATTTTGAGGAGCACTTACAAAATTTAGCGGAGGTATTGGATAGAATACAATCCGCAGGTCTAAAATTAAGTCCAAAGAAGTGCAGTCTATTCAGAACAGAGGTCAAATATTTAGGACACGAGGTAACAGCAAATGGAATCCGCACCGATGAAGAAAAGATTGCAGCGGTTAAGACGTGGCCGAGACCTAAAAATTTACATGAAGTGAGGAGTTTCCTTGGCTTGTGCACATACTATAGACGATTTGTATCGGGATTTGCAAACATCGCAAAGAGTTTGCATGAATTAACAAGGAAAAACAAACCGTTCGAATGGAAGGAGGAACAAGAAAATGCATTCGTGGAATTAAGGAGGAGATTATGTATAGCACCGGTCCTCGGATACCCGATGCCGAATGTGAAATTTATATTGGATACTGATGCCAGTAATGACGGTATAGGCGGAGTTTTATCACAACAAATCGATGGCAAGGAGAGAGTTATAGCTTATTATTCAAAGATCTTATCGAAACCAGAGCGTAACTATTGTGTAACACGTAGGGAATTGTTGGCTATTGTGGAATGCGTCAAACATTTCCACAAATACCTATATGGTCAACAATTCCATTTAAGAACGGACCATGGAGCCTTAAGGTGGCTTCAATTCAAAAATCCAGAGGGACAGGTGGCACGTTGGATTGAACGTTTACAAAGTTACGATTTCCAGATCGAACATCGGAAAGGTACAGTACACGGAAATGCTGACGCATTGTCAAGACGACCGTGTCAGGCAGAATGCAAACATTGTAGTTGCGTAGAGGGGAAGGAGAATATCATTGATGTCAGGCTGATGCAAGTGTTACCTCATGATGAATGGACCAATGAAGCAATCCGAGAGGAACAACAACGAGATCCGAATTTGTCGATAATTTTGGAATATAAGATGAGGCCAACATGGAATGAGATCGCGGACAAAGCCCCCACTGTAAAGGCTTATTGGGCACAATGGCAGAGCCTTAAATTAGAAGACGGCTGTTTAAAACGAGTGTGGGAAAGCACTGACGGCAACGTTAAACAATCCTTGATCGTGGTACCACAAAGTCGTATTAAGGAAATTCTGAAGGAATATCACGAGGGAACTAGTGGAGGTCACTTAGGAATTAACAAAACGCTAGCTAAGGTACGTCAGCGGTTTTATTGGTCCGGGTGTAGACAGTCGGTGGTTGAATGGTGCCAAAAATGTGATCTATGTGCAGCCGCAAAGGGACCGGCTCGGAAAACTCGAGGAGCTATGCAACAGTATAATGTTGGAGCACCTTTTGAGAGAATTGCCATGGATGTGGCAGGTCCATTTCCCACTACCGATAATGGAAACAAATATGTGCTAGTTATAATGGATTATTTTAGCAAATGGCCGGAGGTGTATCCACTACCAAACCAGGAAACTACTACAATAGCGAATGCCGTTGTTAATAATTGGATTAGTCGTTTTGGAGTACCAATGGAACATCATACGGATCAAGGAAGTAATTTTGAGTCGGTTGTATTCCAGGAGATCTGTCAGATGCTCGGTATCAATAAAACGCGAACGACGCCTTTGCATCCACAATCGGATGGAATGGTAGAAAGGTTTAACGGAACATTGGAAGAATATCTAAAGAAGGTGATAGATAAAAACCAACGCAACTGGGATCAACATATACCGATGTTTTTGATGGCTTATCGATCAGCAGTACATGACACTACTGGGATGACGCCAGCAAAGACGCTTTTCGGGAATAATCTTCGCCTGCCTGGAGATTTGAAGTTTGGGGTTGTTCCATCAGCGGCCTTATGCGGACAAGATTATGTAGACCGGATGAAAGAAGAAATTAATGAGATACATCAGTTTGTACGAGACAAAATACGGATATCAAGTGACAAAGTGAAAGCCCGATATGATATACGAGCAAATAGCAAAGGCTTCGAAGAAGGGCAATTGATATGGCTTCATAACCCGCAACGACGAAAGGGTTTATCACCGAAATTACAGTCAGCATGGGAAGGACCTTACACTATCATCACAAAGATAAACGACGTGATTTATAGGATCAAGAAAGGGTGACGAGGTAAACCAAAAGTGGTGCATCTCGAGCGGATGGCTATTTATAGAGGAGAGATTTTGGATCCTGTTCGGGACGAACAGGTTTAGGTGGAGGGTAGTGTCACGGTACCACCTAGTGTGCGATAGCATAAGTGTAAATATATGAAGATTTCTCTAAGCTTAACCCTAGAGACATCTATTAGATATCGATGGTACTGGTAGTATTAAAAATTGAGCAAATTAAATGTAGTAGTGACATCTCGATAGAAGTAGAAAGTTCCAGATATTTTAATTTGTGTATATAAGCGAATCGATGTTGTATGCGAAAAAGAGTTGTACTTGAACTACGAAAGCGATAACAAGCGGTTAAAATAAAAAGTGATAGAAAGTGATAGTAAGTGATTTTTATTGAAAATAAAGTGAACGTGATTTTTGTGAAATAAAGAATTGTTAAAGGAACTAAGTTGTGAATAATTGTGTTTTATTGAGGCAATTATTGTCTGTGAACGTGAACAGTGTCTAAAGTGGAACTTGTGTAGTTTTTGTGAAATTTGTTAGTGAACAGTGGTGTTCGGGTAGTTATTCACAATCCAGAGATACGAACCTTAAGTGACAAGGCAAGAACGTAGCAATATATTTACACTTATGCTATCGCACACTAGGTGGTACCGTGACAATATTTATTCTGGAAAATCCATATTTTTTAAATCCATCTATTGAGTAACTTTAATTTAATTTATATAAAGTTACAATAAAGCTTGTTTGTGATAGATTTTTTTATGGAATTTGTTTTATTGTCATTCGTTTTTCTTCACAGTCACATGCATATAAAATATACTTTATTTATATAAAAACACTAACACAATTGTTTTTTCGGTTGGTTTTCGTTTTTTCTTATGCGATCGCCGATCGCATGCTATATTTCAAAAACGTCTCTATAGAAAGACCAACTCATTTTTTCGTACACTAATACTACTATATATTCGCCTCAATAAAGTAGTATTGGTACCAGAACAAATAACAAAGCAAAAATATCATAAAAAAACTAACTATATGAGTGTCGAAAAAGGTCGAAAAGATAGTTTTACAAAGTATCCCCCTCCGAATATCAAGAGCTCGGAATTAATGCAATTAACCCCTGAACTGTTTCTTTTTTTTACATGGTCAGTGTAAACTCCTCATAGGATGGGTCGTCTATGCACATCTCGCAGTCTGTATTTGACAACTTTAAAATACAGCATTTGACACTTGTTAACATTGAGTAAATCAGAGGAATGATTTGACCCCATTCAGTGTCAAGCACTGCAATGATGATAACACAGAGATATCCATCATAGTCCTGAATATTGATAGACCTAGATCTAATGGTATGGTGCTGTTCAATGACTTCTATAATGAATAGGATCCACATTTTCTCGAGTTTATTGGAGAGCAACGAAGCCCAAGTGATACTCTCTCATGACTGATGTAGAGCAAACAGACGCGCCTGGATTTCTTAGCGACTGCACGTTTCACGTACCGATCTTAAACTGCGTGTCCGTTAACATTAGTGGGATTCGAGTTAAATTTTGGTACCCACAGTCCCTTTTATTGATTATATTAACAGTAAAGTTTTTAACGGAAGCGGGTAGTCAGCCAAGCGATGCTGTTTAGGAGTATTCTGAGGAGCATGGGAGTGCTCTGTTAACCACAGGGATTACCATACACTTCACAACAAATTTTTAATGTTGATGAAACAGGCTTGTTCTGGAAATGTCGTCCAAAGAGAACAAATATTTCAAAAGAGGAATCTGCCGCACCTGGATACAAAGTAAGCAAAGATCGGATAACATTAATTTTTGGTGGAAATGCGAATGGCGATTATAAACTGAAACCCTTTCTGGTATACCACTCAGACACTCCAAGAGTTTTGAAAGGAATTAATAAAATGAAGCTTCCCGTGCATTGGCGGCAAACAAAAGCCTGGGTTACTGGAGTATTATTTTCGGATTGGGTAGCTAATTGTGCAATTCCGGAATCCAGAAAGTAATGTGAAAAAGAAAATATGGATTTTAAAATATTAGTTCTTCTTGATAACGCACCAGGGCATCCGAGACATTTGGACAAAATGCCACCTAACACCACTTCAATCATTCATCCCATGGATCAAGGAGTAATATCAAATTTTAAATCATACTATCTGTGAAGAACTTTTACTCAACTTGTATTTGCGACAGATGAAGATGAAAACTCGACAATTAAAGATTTTTGGAAGGCATATAATATTTTAAAAGCCATTAAAAATATTGAACATTCTTGAGCCGAGGTGAAACGAACCTGTATGAATGGCGTCTGGCGCAAAATTTGGGCAGACTGCGTTTCGAATGTTGATATTGTCGAATTAGCGTAAAGAGCCAATTTTGAGGGAATGGATGAAGTGGGGCTTGAAGAGCTTATTAATGATGCAGATTTGAGTATTCCGACTCAAGATTTAATAGAAATATCTGATAACATTGTAGAGGATTCTGGCAGTTCTACGGAGGAGCTAGTAACAAAGGGTTTCACTACTAAAGGTCTAGCCAAAGCGATTCAATTCAAATATCAGCTGCTATAAAGCAATTTATATTCAGAAAAAAAAGCTGCTACTCAGAGTACTCTTGATAAATTTTTTAAAAGTCAACCTAGGCAAAAGGAACTACCAACCGATATAGAGTGCTATGAATTAGGTTCAGAATGAAGTCCTAGTTAAACTTCAAAATCTTTGAAATTAATTGTGATAATGAAAGTAAATATTTTTGAAATAACTGAAATTTATAATTTATATATTTTAGGTTAAGGTAAAACGTTCAATAGGTGCATATGAGCATTACATGAGATTACATATTTCGTTAATTGTTTTGAAGTACATATTTATGATTTTTTAAATTTATTTATAAAAATCATAAATATGTACTTAGAGTAATAAACAATATGAAACCATGTTTAAATTTTGCCTGTTTTTCTTTACATACAATTTTTTTTAAAGTTTCGAGTTGCGTTGTTTTGAGTTGCGTCGCACTTTTCTAGAACGCATTAGTGACGCAACTCGAGGCTCTAGTGTATATATATATATATATATATATATATATATATATATATATATATATATATATATATATATATATATATATATATATATATATACGAGTATATATGGAAATAGAGCAAACCTAAGTTGATCAACTTAGTGTTGAAAATCGAATTTTGGATCCATATAGTTACAAAGCTTTTTACTATAGAAACACTATTATGCAGTCGGAAAGATTTATTTCCATTTTTTCCATCATCTCATCATTGTCATTTTCCAGAATTTTCATTCTATTTTTTAACAGTAAAAGAAAATGTAATCGAAAAATAACCAAATAGATGTATATACGATGAATATAATTCGTAAGATAAGAAATCCAAAGACGATTTATGGTCTTATGTATATATATATATGTTGTGTCACTATAAAAAAAAGGATATGTGTAGTTTGATATCAATGTGGGTTTGTGTATGTGTGATGGTGTATGTTTGCGTCGTGCAGTGACATAAAATAAAATTGATAAATAATATTTAGAGGTACATATTTCGGCTACCAATAGGTAAATTTGTATCATCGTTGTTACTTCCTTGATTAAGTGATTATTTTAATGATTTGCGATTCAAATATATACTTGGAAATATTCTTATAACGTTCAATTGAAAATCACTTACAAATCAAGAAAAATAAAATGAAAATTTCATCATTATATATTTATGTCTGATCATCGTGATACGATAAAAATGTCCTTATATATATTTTATATATATATATATATATATATATATATATATATATATATATATATATATATATATATATATATATATATATATATATATATATAAACATAATATAATTGGCACTAATATTGCATATAAACTGTCTTATATTTTTAATAATTGTCTTGAACAAGGTGTATGCTTTGATTGTTTAAAAGCTGCTATTGTAATCCGTAAAACAATTATTATGCATTTATGGAAAAGCATTGGATATAACTAGTTTCTAACTTCCAGTTACCTGGTAGCCAATATTCAAACTACTGTTAGCACAAAACAATCACAATTTTAATGAACTGCTCTGCTTCATTTCGTCCCATAAATTCACCCCATACAGCACACTTCATTTTGAGCTAGAGCTCATTCATAATGAAATGCGATGCACGAGATGAAATAATAATAATAATAATAATAATAATATTTTTTTGAGGGGGAAAATGCATTATGCACTGTGTGTGGGACTCACACCCACTAAAAACCTCTCCTCTTTTCCAGACAATAATCCATCTTGGAACTACTTTTCGTATTTCATCAAGATGGTGTCTCGTGTATTACCTTCTTATGGTTTCCCGTTTTTTACATTACATTTGGCTGTAGTTATCCATATCTGGTTTCTTTACCCAAAGGATTACTTCAACATACTGTGCCAGTACATTCCAGTTCGAGTTTGTGGCAAGCATAGTATCGACAATGTTATCGGGTGTTACTTTGTCTATCATTCTTTCTAGTTCTTGCTTTTCTGGTCTCCACTTGTCACAAGCGAAAAAATTGTTTTCTACATCATCTACGGCAGGATCACAATAAATGCACGATGAGTCATCCACCTTCCCCATCGTAAATAAGTACTTGCGAAAATATACATGACCCGAAAGAAATTGGGTAAGGAAATAATTTAGTTCCCCATGTTTCCTATCTATCCACTCAGTCAGGTTCGCAATCAGCCTTGCTGTTCATCTTCCACGGTTGTCTGTTTCCCATCTACTCTGCCAACGTTGCATGGCATATTCCTTGGCCGCACTTCGTGCTTCTACAAGGCCCAGGATATTCTTGGTAACGTATATTTTTTTCCTTTCCTCTGCCATTAAGTCAATCGGCATTACTCCAGAAATAACTAAGACAGCAGGTTCTGAAACCGTTCTGTAGGCACTAGATACTCTGAGTGCACCACGACGTTGTACCGTTACCATTTGTTTCTTATACTTCTCCATCTTGAGTGTATCTGCCCATATCTCATACCCGTACAGAAGGATAGAGTTTCTGACCGACATCAGTAACCTCCGCTTTCCGGCCGTGGGGCCACTGATATTTGTCATAAGTCTACTCAGGGCAAACGATACTTTGGTAGCCTTCTCAGAGGAACGCCTTATCTGCTCTCCAAAATTTAATTTTGTGTCTAAATGCACCCCTAGATTTTTGACTGCGGTATTAGACCGTATTTATTTGTTTTCCACCTGAAATAACACATCAGTTGCCATATGTCGTCTCGTTAGGAGAACTAATTCTGTTCTCTCTGTTGCTAGGGTCAACCCGTGGCTACTCAGCCAAGAGCTAGTTCTCTTCATAACTTGATTAAGCTTACGTTGCACTTCATCTATATTTCGGGCGATTATCAGCGCCGCTATATAATCTGCGTACCCTACTATGAAAGTGTTATCAGACATCTACATTCACAAGATGCCGTCGTATGTGACGTTCCACAAATCCGGACCCAAAATAGACCCTTGGGTGGCACCACCAAGGCGCATTGTCCCTCCATGGTTTCGAACAATAGCTGCCTATCTTGGAGGTAGCTGTGCATTATACGCAGAAGATAATCTGGTACATGGAAAATGTTTGTCAATGCTGTTAACATATCCGTCCACCTTGAAGAATTAAATGCGTTCTTCACATCTAGTGTAGCAAGTAAAACTATTTTTCTTGAATAGTGATTTCCTTGTTGCACCTTATAGAAGGGTCTCACCACTTCTCCTACAGCTCCGATAGTAGACCGACCCCTTCTGAAGCCACGCTGTTGATCCGATAGATCTCCTGCAGCTTGAATAGTAGCTAAGAGCCGCGGCTTGATTAGGAGCTCCAGTAACTTTCCTGCTGTATCCAGCATGCACAGAGGCCTATATGCTGACGGGGAGTTTGGGTCGCCTTTCTTTTTGCTTATGAGAACCAGACGCTGGTTCTTCCATGCCTTACGGAAAACTCCTTTCTCAAGGCAACGGTTGTACATATTTAGCAATATTTGGGGATGGAATCGGGCCACTACCTTCAGTACTTCCATATCTGACTTTTGTCCATAACTGCGCTTGGTGCTTGAGATCGCAGCTTGCGCATAACAATCTTGTAGCCCAGACCCCATGGTTCCGGATCTACATCCCGTTTTAAATTCTCCCATTTAAGACGTTTACTTCTATTAATCTCCACCTTTAGTTCTCTTCCATCCAGTTTATATTCTTCGTGTTCTTGTTCTGGTGTGTACCCGTGCCTCCTTCTTGCTCTGGTATATACGCGTTTCAGGTGTAGGAAGTGTTTCCGGAGGTTCGCTATACTGTCAGACCACCAGTAAACCGCGGCGTTTTTTCCCTTTGGGCCTCTTCTTTTTGACATAGACGCGTCACATGCTTGTTTTACCAATCTCATTGTGGTACCCACAATGTTTTCTAGGGGTCCTGGTTCTTCCAAAACTGTTTCCTTTCCTGCCTCAATGGTCGCCAAGAAGTTTTGTTTATTTAGCTTTTCAACGTTCCTCCCCTTTGTACGGCCCGTGCCAATGCTGGATTGTAATAATTCCCTTCGTACATCGTAATGTATTGGTAGTCACTACCAGTGTAATCTTCTATTACCCTCCATCCGATGATATCTCGTGCTATCGTGTCAGACACCATGGTGATATCGGGAATCGTCTTAGCGAAACCTGGTCTTCTAAATGTCGATATGCTACCCACATTGACCACTGTGAGTCCTATGCTGGCTGCCATATCGAGGATATACCGTCCTCTTGTGTCAGTGGTATTAATACCCCACTCCAGCGCTTTTGCGTTGAAATCTCCGGCTATGATGAGATCACCACTCAGTTCTCGTGCTTTATACTCCAAGGCATCAATTTTTCCTCGGAAAACGTCAACTGATTCGTTCGGTGTAAAATAGGAGCTGACATATAGGCTAACTTTGATTTTAGCCGATACAAAACCCTCTTTGGCTCCATGGCGGCTGTTCCAAGTTTATCAGATAACCATTCAGATTCCGCTCTATTACGGTACTGCTCACTAATAATAAACAGTTCAACACCCATCTCTAGTCTCAATTGGTCTAGAAGGGCATCCGCCTTTCTTCTATGAAGCTTTTTTCTCCTTGCTTTGTCCAGAGCTTGCCGAAAGATTTGACAAGTGCCTGAACCAGCGATGTGTTTGACATGCTCGGGGGCAACTCCATTCTTAGCGCATAGAAAGCACTTTGGATTCCCCTTACAGTCCTTCTTAAAGTGGCCCTCTGCACCACACTTAAGGCATATACCCTGCTTCTTTCTGTCTGGTCTTTTGCAGTTGGCCTGAAAGTGGCCGTATCCAAAACAGGTATAGCATCGTTTCACCATTACTCTGCGTAAAATCCTGCAGTAAACCCAACCTATCTTGATATTGCCCGCCACGAGGAGTTTGGAGGCCTCTTGAGCACCAATTTTAGTCCTTCAAACTCCTCTTGTCCTTCCAATTACCTCAGGGTACGCCGGAAATAACTGGAAGGAAATCAGATAAGCTATCACCGAAATAAACTGCCTGAGAATGATTAGAAAGGTAATTGAAAACTAATTTGGCGGTGGAAAACAAAAATTTTAATTGAGAAATAAGCTTATTGAATAAAATACCGTGATTTATAGAATCGAAGGCTTTGAAAAAATCTAACAAAGTTAAAGAGGTCAAATCCCTATTACTCATATTACGCCTAATGTCGTCACAAACGTTTAATAACGCAGTGGTTGTACTATGATATTTTCTAAACCCAGATTGAACACAGCTTACAAAACTATTACTATTAAGGTGTACCTGAATTTGATCCTCGACAACTATCTCAAGGCTTTAGATATAGAACTAAACATACTTATTGGTCGCAAATGAGATAGTTCAGAAGGATTGCTAATCTTTGGGATAGGAGTAGTTATACTAAGCTTTCACTGGTCAGGAAAAGAGGAGGACGTAAGGATAAAATTAAAAATATGTAGCAAGTACTTTGAAACGAAAGGAAAAACTCGTTTTACGGATTTTAAACTGATATTATCCAAACCAGAGGATTCCGATTTAACCTTCCAAATAGCGGAATGCTAATCAACGAACGAAATATTTGTGAACGAAAAAGAATTAGAGGACTCATCAGAAAGTAATTTGACCGTATTACTTCCAGTGTTAGGATTGGAGCTAAAAAATATTAAATTCATTTGGCTTGAAAACCTCATAAATGATACTCTTACATCTACCAAGTCCTTAATTAAAAATATTACGCCAGAAGACCTTGAGAGGGAGAGAAGGATCAATCTTATCTTTGAAAAACTTATATTTAGAAGACCTAACCCTACAACCCTGTTACGCGCCTGCCTAAAATCAAAGTGGGACCGGGAGTTAACCCTAACGCAAATAGCATTGGAAATTTCCTGACACCACCAAGGTAGTGGGTTTTAGACTAACAGTCCTAAATGGAACACAAGTCTTAAAAACGAAACCAAGATAAACGTTGAACATTTCGAGTTGTCTAGTAGAAGAACTAACAGAAAATATATCCTCCCAAGGAACCGAGGTACAAGCTAAATAAACACAGGAATCATCTAACCTAGAAAAATCCCTAAAGCTAAAGCTTCTAGACTTTGGCGAAGAATAACAATTAACAGAAAAAACTAAAAGATCATGATGGGAGCCAATACCGATGGACAACTGATTGAAAAAACAAATATAGGGCTATTACTAAAGGAAACAATATGGTCAACAAGAAAATAAAAAAAAACCGCTAGAGGTTGGACAAAAAAAGTAGGTGCATCAGTGTTAAAAACGAATAAGTTAAGACTATTTAAAAGATTCAAATAATCTCTAGAAAATGTGGAATTTTGAAGGATATCGAAATTAAAATCACCCGCTATATATATTTCATCGAACCTACAAGAGAAATAACTAAACAAACTTTCTATATCTACAAGGGATTTTTTAAATTAAGCATACGACCTCTTACTAGTTTTTAGAGGGTTATAGACCATACGGAATACAATTTTACGACCATTTACGAAAATGTTAACAAACATAAACTCTGAATCGGAGACCAACGATTCTAAAATAGAATTAAAGTACACTCACTAATCTAGCCTTAATATGCTCACCTATACATACATACAAACGCCGCCGTAATTAAGGGGAGATACCGCCCTATCCTTTCTGAAAATATTAAAACCCTCAATGTTCAAAGCTAAACTAGGAATATTAGGATTCAAAAATGTTTCAGTGAAACAAAGTATGTCCACTGATCCACGATTAAAAATGTGACGTAATCCGCCAATATTTGTGAATAGCTTTGTACCTTTAAACTACCTATAGATAAATTGAATTTATCCGTTAAGATTGATTTTAGGTCTACTTTCGGAATATTCACCGACATAACAAATACTTAAATACTAAGACTGGCGTAACCAATTGGCAATACTTTCAATGAAATAATAAACAATTTTGGTTTGTTGACAGATAATGATACCATACAAATAGAATTGCAAATCTTTAATCTTGAATCTTGAATAATACAATAAACTAAAAAAAAAGAAGAAAAATACAGGTAATAATCAAATAGAACACGAACAAATGAAACGATACTTATCTTGGTGCCCCAATTTATGCAAAAAACCCAAAATAAAATGTTTAATTTGATGCTTCGTCTGGCATCTCAATTTTTACATGGTTGTGAAGTTTTTCCTAAATTCGTTCTATATTCCTAAAAAACACAACAAATAAAAGGTCTATGTATAGGTAATAATACGTAATAACGAATAAATATGAACGTTCTACTTAATATTACTATGTTAAAATTTTCAGATTTTGTTTGTATCTTAAAATATGAATAATGATGTTTAAATAATTAGAAAGATTTAAAAAACACCGCAGGTTCTAGCGGAAAACTGTTCTGAGTAGAATATTATCTGTTTATTTAAATGGCGTTTCATGGTTTTGGATATATAGGGGATCGGGTACTTAGGATTGATACTTTTTGTCCTTCATACCGTATTTGTATATAGAGAATAATAATGAATTTTTCAATTTTTCCGATATATAGAAACACCGCAGGTTCTCAAAAATTGAAAGGTTGTTCTTTGGCAAAGTATGCCAGTAAATCGGATTGGAAAAAATACATTCCTAAAAAATCAAAGCTAACTAGAATGTCACAAGAATATTACAACATCATAAGTCAGTTAAAGTACAATATTGTTATATTTAAGTTTAGTTATAACGACCTGTGGGAATATTGTGTGTATAATGTTCCGAACAAGTCGAATCACCTAAAAAATAAATAAAAATTAAAGTGAATTCTATATTGTATTATTTCTGTGCCAAAATAAAATAAACGTGGGAAATATTTAGCAATATTCTATAATTGCCCCACCATAATGGTCCTTCGAGCCGGATAGGCAACTAATCACGCATCAACTCGCCATTTTGAGTAAGTTACAGTCAATCAACCTGCCATATTGAGTACATTCAACAATTTTATGTATATATAAACCACGCTATCTACACACTTAATCAACTCACCATATTTTTGACTGGCGACCTTTGAGAAGAACTCCACACGAGTTAATGGAATGGTCACGTGTCATTATATTATTCTAGTCATTATAATATCATCTGCCGAGTGAAGTTATTAAGTGAACGAAAATCAATTGTGTAGTGAAAATCAAGCAAGTTACACCAAGTGAACAATTGCAAGTTTGTCAATTAATACCAATTTAAACTATCGACATAATCTTTCGCCTAATTACAAAATGGCGTCAGAGTTAGCTGCACTTAAAAAGCAGCGTGCTGCTAACAAGGGTAGATTAACCCAGATCGTAAACTTTCTGGACAATGTTACTGAACGGACATCAACAGAAGAATTTAGAACCCGTTTGGCGAGGGTTGAAAAATTGATGTCCGAGTTTACAGTAATTGAAGAGAAAATATTTCATGTCGATCCCTCAGAAGACTCCGATATGCAATATGAAGAAAGCTACTACACTGCGATTACACAACTGAATACGTTGATCCGCTCTAGGTCAACAAATCCAGGTATAGGCACCAATCTCGATCCATCGTTTAATATGACTCAATCAGGAGGTGGTCATGCAGAAATAAGGTTACCCAAAATAAACATTTCAACATTCACCGGAGAATATACAGAATGCCAATCATTCTTTGATTTATATTGCTCCACCATTCATGAGTCAGCTGCACTAAATCCCGTGCAGAAATTCCAATACCTTAAAGGCCTGCTACGTGGAGAACCTGAAGCCTTGTTGCGTCATATAACTGAACTGAAAGATAGGTACAACCGTAAGCGGCCAATAATCTACTCATTTATTCGTACCTTTATCGAGCAACCAGCCGTGCATTCTGAAACTGCCAACAATATTAAAAAACTGATGGATACTTCAGATGAAGTGGTAAGAGGTCTTCAAGCACTCGGAGACAAGGCTGAAATAAGAGATCCATGGTTGATTTACTTGTTGTTGAACAAGCTAGATGATAATTCAAAGGTGCAATGGGCTGAAACGACTTCCGAGATGGAGAATCCCACATTCCCGGAATTTCTCAAATTTCTTGCTCGAAGAATAAATACACTTGAGTCCATTGCCACTCCAGCGAAGAGAACAAATCCAAAATCAACCATAAAAACTCATGTTGCTACAAACAACGACATCAAGTACAAGTGTGCCGTGTGTTCGGAAGCACATTCACTATTTGAGTGTCAACAATTCAATTCATTGGATGTCAACAAAAGAAGAGAATGGGCTAAGACAAGCCATAGATGTTTTAATTGTCTCAGTCTCAGACATCCAGTATTCAAGTGCACTTCACGGCGCCGTTGTACCCAATGCAACCGCAAACATCACAGTTTGTTACATACCAATGAAAACAATGAGGAGTCCACAGTAGCTGCAAATCAAATTCAGCCACCCCAACCATCAGCTGTATCCGGTTGTGCACATAACATGTCATCCCAAACAATTATGCCAACAGCACTCATCAAAGTGGTAGATTCCTTTGGGCAATTAAGCAGTTGTCGCGCTCTATTAGACTCAGGTTCGCAAGTGAGTTTTATCACGGAAGCGTGTTCACAACGACTTTATCTCCGAAAGAAGAATGCTCGTTTATCCATAAATGGAGTAGGGGAATCCACAGCTGGGTTCACCAAAGGAGTAGTTAATTTTTTAATAAAGGCTGAAGGCAATACAGAACTCCCAATTGAAGCCCTGGTCTTACCAAAAATCACAACAAAATTACCACCTCACAACTTAAATCACATAAACATGGATATTTGGCAAGGTATCAAGTTGGCCGATCCAACCTTCAATAAATCCAGTCATGTTGATATTTTGATTGGAGCCGATAATTTTTTCAAGCTGTTGCAAGATGGTCAAATAAAAATAAATGAAAACGAGCCCATTCTACAAAAAACTATTTTTGGTTGGGTTGCATCTGGTAAAACGAGCAGCTCACTGAGACCTTCAATTGTTTCAATGATGGCTTGCAGCGATGACCATTCCGTTATGGATATTGATCAAACATTACGCCGGTTTTGGGAGCTAGAATCTATAAGTGTCAGCAAAAAACTGCTCTCTCCTGAAGAACAATTTTGTGAAGAAAAATTCATTAAGACGCTGCAGCATACGAAAGACGGGCGATATATAGTAAGTCTACCATTCAAAAGGTCCCCGAAAAGCCTTGGATATTCAATGAACACCGCAATCCAAAGACAGCGAAGCATGGAACGGAGATTTGCCCGCGACCCCGAGTTTCATAAACTATATCAAACATTTATGCTAGAATATCAGGATTTAAACCACATGGAAGAAATTCCTCAAGAGGAGGTAAATGATTCGGGTTTTTACTTACCACATCATGGCGTGTTAAGACAATCGAGTTCAACCACAAAGCTACGAGTTGTTTTCGATGGCTCTGCGAAACGCACGTCTGGGGTCTCTTTAAATGAGTACCTAGCAGTTGGTTCCACCGTTCAGTCAACTCTATACAGTATTATCCTTCGCTTTAGAGAACATACCGTAGTTTTTTCAGCAGATGTTGAAAAAATGTACCGCCAGGTGCGGGTTTCAAGAGAGGATACAAACTATCAAAAAATTGTGTGGCGTACAACTCCCTCTCATCCACTTCGTCATTATCGACTATCAACCATCACATATGGACTGGCATCTGCTCCTTTCTTAGCCACGCGTGCAATTCAACAAATAGCAGAAGAAGACCAATCAATATCACCTGAAGCAGCCAATATAATTCGAAGGGATATCTACGTCGACGACCTAATGACAGGAGCAGACAACGAAAGAGATGCCATACAATTGAAGGAGTACATTACACGTATGCTAAGAAAACGCGGATTTATTCTACGAAAATGGTCCTCGAACTCCAAACCACTACTCGAAACCATAGAAAATCATGACCGAACAACTGAGGTGAAAGAAATCGATGACAACACACGCGAAACCGAAAATTCAGTGAGAGTACTTGGTGTCATCTGGAACCCTTCGACAGATACATTCATGTTTTCATCAAATATTCAAGTTGCTCAGAAATTAACAAAAAGAGTAATATTGTCACAAGCTAGCCGTCTCTTCGATCCAGTTGGTTGGTTGGCCCCAGTCGTCGTTTTATTCAAAATATTCCTTCAACAACTGTGGACAGCAAATCTGGATTGGGATGATGTCATACCGGTTCAAAAGGCAGGCGAATGGCTCAAGATTTGTAGTGAAATGAAAAACGTTGGCCAAATCTCAATTCCAAGATGCATCAATTCCTTCAAAAATACCAAAATCCAATTACACGGTTTTTGCGACGCAAGTCAGCAAGCATACGCTGCTGTCGTTTTCTTTAGAATGGAATCTATGTCCGGAGAAATATTTTGCAAATTAATCTCAGCCAAGACGAAAGTTGCACCTATTAAGCAAGCAACATTACCTCGGCTGGAACTGTGTGGCGCGGTTCTATTGACCAATTTATTAAACTTGGTAAAAATGGAAACACAAACGCAAATATCTAATGTACATTGCTGGACAGACTCAACAATTGTACTAGACTGGCTCGCAAGTCATCCTAGGCGATGGAGCACCTTTGTGGGCAACCGAACAGCCACAATTTTAAATTCTTGGTCCCGTAATCATTGGAAGCATGTGTCATCAACAGAAAATCCAGCGGATTGTGCCTCACGAGGTATGCTTCCACTCGAATTAAAATCCCACAAGTTATGGTGGAATGGACCTGACTGGTTGTCTCAACCATCCGAATATTGGCCTTGTCAAATAAAGGAGTATGGGCATAATGTTGAAGAGACAAATCAACTGTTCATATTCACAAGTAATATAGAAACTACATGGTTAGACGATTTAATTGCAAAATACTCATCCTTCCGAAAGATCCAGCGAGTTTTATCATACATTTGTCGATTCATTTCAAACCTTAAAAAGCCAAAAGGAATACGAACAGTTGGGAGTTATTTGCACAGAGAAGAACTATTCAGTTCCATTCAAAAGATATATAAACACGAACAATATAAATCCTATCCAAGCGAACTCGACTCACTGAGTTCAACCAAATCCATCAAAGGAGCCAGTAGTCTTAGTGCTCTTAATCCATTTATCGATGAGGTCGGGATTATGCGAGTAGGAGGGCGACTACAAAATAGTTTTGTCCCATTTTCTGTAAAACATCCAATTATCCTTCATGCAAATTCGAAGGTGACTTCACTACTACTAGAGGAATTACACTTGGACAACAAACATGCCGGAACGTCATTATTATTATCAATATCAAGGCAGCAGGTCTGGATTCCAAGAGGCAGAAATAAAGTAAAGCAAATCATTAGCAAATGTATTGTTTGTGCTAAATTTAAAGCGAAAATGCAAACCCAACAAATTGGAAATTTGCCGCGCTGTAGAGTAGAGTTCATACGACCGTTTTTAAAAACTGGAATAGATTATGCCGGGCCACTCTTCATTCACCTGATCAAAGGACGCGGTCAGAAAACATACAAGGCATATGTTTGTCTGTTCATATGTTTAAGCACAAAGGCGGTACACCTTGAATTAGTTACCGATGTGACTAGTGAAGCATTTATCGGTAGTCTAAAGAGATTTATTGCTCGTCGTGGAGTGTGCCAAGAAATTTACTGTGATAATGGTTCAAACTTTATTGGAGCAAACAATCATTTAAAGGAAGAATTCTATAAACTAATTAAAAATTCCAGTAACATTTCAGATGTTTCTTCCAGGCTATATATTACCTGGCACTTTAATCCTCCCAGCGCGCCACACTTCGGAGGTATTTGGGAAGCTGGTATAAAATCGACCAAATTTCACCTAAAGCGAGTAATCGGCAAGACAATCCTAACGATCGAGGAGATGACCACGCTGTTAGCAGAAGTTGAAGCGATCTTGAACTCTCGTCCACTATGCGTATTAAATGCTACCGACATCGATGTTCTAACGCCATCACACTTCCTTATCGGTCATGCCACTACCAAAATACCTGAGCCTGATATTACCCATCTCAAAATGTCTCACCTATCACGATGGCAAATGGTTCAACAACTCTCGCAGCACTTTTGGAAGAGATGGAACGTGGAATATCTTACATCTCTACAAGAAAGAAAGAAATGGAAAGAGAAACAACCTTCAATTCAAATTGATGATATTGTTATCATCAGAGACAACAATTTGCCAGTCTACCAATGGCTTCTTGGAAAGGTTGTAAAAATGCATCCAGGGTCTGACGGCCTCACTAGAGTTGTTACTGTCAAAACTAAAACTGGTGAAATGAAACGACCAGTAACAAAAATTGTTAAACTTCCTGTTGAACCTAATGGTTCAAGCGCGGCGGTATGTTCCGAACAAGTCGAATCACCTAAAAAATAAATAAAAATAAAGTAAATACTCAACCACTACTACTTACCTGGATTCATGATACTTCTGCGCTATTTGTTTACATTTACTCTACTTATAAATGTCAATGGTAGATGAATTACAATGTTTATTTATCTGCCATAAATCAAAATCATTGATCGATGCGACATCTCAGATTAAAATAATGAAAAATAAAGAAGGCGAGATGGCGACGAGCAGTATGTTTTGGAGAGTGAGCGATCAATGATTTTGATTTATGGCAGATAAATAAACATTGTAATTCATCTACCATTGACATTTATAAGTAGAGTAAATGTAAACAAATAGCGCAGAAGTATCATGAATCCAGGTAAGTAGTAGTGGTTGAGTATTTACTTTATTTTTATTTATTTTTTAGGTGATTCGACTTGTTCGGAACATATAACACTTGTTATAATTCATTAAATGATAAAACTTTTTAACTTGCGATACTGTCTGCAACACTATATCACTTTTTATAAAAGATAAGAATAGTGTTTGCCTAGATCAGAGCCACAAATGCATGTCAACAACGAGAGTTAGACCTCTGCATGCATACAAAATTTTTTGTGATTCCATAATGCCATAACAGTCATTGGACTATTGCCTTTATAGACTTTAAAGCAAATACAATTATAACGTACGATCCTTTGAATCCAAATAAATCACTTTACAAAATGGGGGACAAAGTGCGTAAATTTGCAAATGAAGTTTTAAAATATAATAATGCACTTCCAAAAAACTTTAAGATCGTTCCAGGAAAAGGTCTACCGCAACAAAAAGATGGGTACAATTGTGGAGTTTTAGTAATTTACGCCACTGGAGTAATAGTTAATGGCAAAACTATAAAAAATATACAGGCAGAAGCAGAATACGTTAGTGAATCTGCACTTCAAGATTATCGCAGAGAAATTAAATTAATATTGGCAGAAAATTCTGAAAGTATGGAGGATCATTGCGTTTACTGTTTTGGAGCGTTGCAACAAGAAAACTGCAGGAATTGTGTTTATTGCAAAAGAAGAATTCATTTGGATTGTGAAGAGTTCCTGTCTTTTAACGACAACATTTGCTTATTTTGTAAATCGATTAACGAAGTTTAAAAATAGTAAATATTAGTTAGTAAAACATTCTTTTTGTTATTTTTATTATTCTCTATATATACGGTATAAAGGACAACAAGTATCAATCCTAAGTACCCGATACCCTATATATCCAAATCATGAAACGCTATTTGATTAAACAGATAATATTCTACTCAGAATAGTTTTCTGGTAGAACCTGCGGTATTTCAAAATCTTGATCATTTGATGAAAGAGATATTAGTCACTCATATTATTTAATCCCAAGTAGCTGAACCTTTTTATTAGTAATTAGTACCTGGTCCTTCGAGCCGGATATACAGTAAGTAGAATTCATTTGCATATTAAAATCCGAATTCTATTGATACTCTGTATAGCAATATTTAGTGATATAGTTAACAATTATAAGTAAAACTATATTGTATTAGAAGAACCGGTGAAAACTATAGAACATAGTGAAACCACGTGTAGTGAAGTTATTACACAAAATGAGTGAATTACAAGGTTTGAAAAAACAGCGCTCCATATTTAGAGGAATTTTAACGAAATTATTAAAATTCGCAAATAGCATAAACGAGAATTCAACGGAATCGAGTAAAGAAATGCGCATTAAGGCAAATAGGGCTAAGGAAGTTTTAGACAAAATAGCCGAGATCGAAGCGCTTTTATTTGCCATCGATAGTGCAATTGAGTCAAAATTAGAGGAGGCGGAGGAAGCATATTACACAATTGTATCCAAACTAAACACATGGATTAGAAAACGTGGTCTTGGTGAAATGAGTAGTAATGCCAATGACACGAGTTTGAATATGACTAATCTGAATACTGCCCCAGAGGTGCGCTTGGCCAAATTACAGATTCCGACGTTTTCTGGTGATTACACAGAATGGCAAAGCTTCTTTGACCTATTCCACTCCAGTATTTATAGCAAAGAAAGCATTTCACCAGCACAAAAATTCCAATATTTGGTCGGTTTGCTTATAGGAGACGCTTATTCGTTGGTAAAGCATTTTAAGGTTACCGAATAAAATTACATCGAAGCATTAAAAAAACTTAAGCAAAGATACGACCGTAAGCGTCACACGGTAAATGCATTATTACGTAACTTTATCGAACAACCAAGCGTCCATTTAGCCAGTGCGTCAAATATAAGAAAGATCTTGGATACATCCGATGAAGTAGTTCGTGGGTTGAAGGCATTAGGTGATCAAGCCGAAGCAAGGGACCCTTGGCTCATATATCTACTACTAACAAATATAACCAACGAATTCCTATAGGGAAGGCCCAAACAAATATAACCAACGAATTCCCATCGATTACTGAGTTTTTTGATTTTTTGATAAAAGGAATGGATGCGCTCGAATCAGTGAAAACGCATTCCGTACAATTAGCCAAATCTAACATTCAATCGAGCAAATCCAAACTTAGTTTCACTACCACTGTTGAAACTAATTGTATAGTGTGTCAAAAGCAACAACACAGATTGATTGACTGCGTTAAATTCCGTGAACTATCAATTAAAGACCGAAGAAACATAATCAACAGCCACAAAAGGTGTTTCAATAGTCTCAATCCAGGACATGGTGCGTACGAGTGCAGAATTCGAGGTATATGTCGGCAATGTTCTCACAAACATCATACCCTTTTACATATGGACACACAATCAATTGCTTTAACTACTAACAGAGAAGTAAACAACCACACTGAAGAGAGTGCAACTTTAACTCATCACACACGTCATGCCATTCAAGATCATGTTGCATTAAAATGTACCTTGAAGGCAGTGCTACCCACAGCAATTATTAACATACTAGATAACACAGGAGTGCTGAGAACATGCCGATCATTGCTGGACCACAAACATCTTTCATAACCGAGACGATGGTGCAGAAATTAAAATTACCACGGAGAAACTGTAGAAGCTTACTAGCGGGAATTGGTGAGATAAATGGCGGAATATCCCGTGGAAGTACTACTCTGCGAATAACGTCAAGATTCAATTCCATCCAATTATCATCATTGAGCGCATTAATTATTCCAAAAATCACATCATCATTACCAGCCGTAGAATTTGATATCGGATGCATGCAAGGACTATCCAGCATTGACTTGGCTGATCCTAATTTTTATAAACCTGGAACAATCGATATACTACTTGGTGCAGAGATAGTGTTCGAGTTATTTGACAATGGCATCAAAAAGTTAGGCAGTTCAAATTTAAGAGCTCAAAATACCAAGCTAGGTTGGATTGTAGGAGGCAAGCACGATGATGATATCAAACCAACAATCCGGTCATTTGCCACCACCGTCGACATTGATGCTACATTAGAAAGATTTTGGGCAATAGAAGAGGTCACTCAAAATAGCAAATTAAGCGAAGAAGAGCTGGAGTGTGAAGAATGGTTCAGGACAACCACACGACGTGCAGAGGATGGTAGGTTTATAACAAAGTTGCCATTTAAGGAATTGCCTAAAGAATTAGGATCGACATATCGGCAAGCTCTATCAAGATTGACAGCAATGGAGAGTCGCTTCAAAACAAACGATAAATTCTGTCAACTTTATAGGCAGTTTCTCAGGGAGTATGAAGATCTTAACCATATGCAGCCATATAAAATAAATAGTAATGAAATTCAGGGAAAATACATATTACCACATCACGGTGTGCTAAAGACAAGTAGCAGTACCACCAAGCTTCGCGTAGTATTCGATGCATCTGCAAAATCAACCACAGGTGCTGCGCTAAATCAATATTTGAAGGTAGGCCCGAACATTCAATCAACCCTGTTCCAAATACTAACGCGATTCAGACAGCATCCATATGTACTAGTCGGTGACATCGATAAAATGTATCGACAGATTTGGGTAGATCACGAGGACACCAAGCATCAGGTGATTTTGTGGCGCAATGACAAACAAGAGATATGCCCATACGTACTAAAAACTATAACTTACGGCATGGCGTCTGCATCATTCATGGCGACGAGATGTCTAAAGGAACTGGCTAACTTACACCAAGCAGAATCACCGAAAGCATGCCGAGCTATAGCTCAAGATATTTACGTGGATGATCTTATGACTGGTGCTTCAACACTATGCGATTTGATTAAGATAAAGGATGACATCATTAATATCCTAAGCAGTGGAGGTTTCAACTTAAGAAAGCTATCTTCCAATGATTCACAAATGCGCAGCCTCTTTAGAACCAATAATCCGACGGCTTGAAAGTATTTTCCGATCATCCAGAACCAATAAAGGTTTTAGGAAAAGCTTGGGACGCCAACTCAGATCACTTGATATTCCAAGTCCATTTAGAAAACCGGACAGTACATACCAAACGAAGCTTCTTGTCGGAAGCAAGCAAGATCTTCGACCCGTTGGGGCTGTTAGCACCAATAATTATTAGGATCAAAATATTGTTTCAAAGTTTGTGGCTCAAAAAGATTGAATGGAATGAACAGCTGCCGCCAGAAGCACAATCATCATGGATCGATCTCAGAAACAATCTCCTTCAAATACCAATGATAAAAATTCCTCGTTGTATCACTAAGTCAAATAGTTTTTCCATACACGGATTTTGTGATGCGAGTAAATGGGCTTATGCAGCAGCTGTTTATGCTCGATCTAGAAGCAATGAAGGATACACTACAACTCTAATTTGCGCAAAGACTAAAGTGGCACCACTGAAACAAGTCAATATACCAAGACTTGAGTTAATGAGTGCAGTACTTTTATGCCGGCTAGTAAAAGAAATAAACGAGATTTTATCAATAGAGCCAATAGTGCCAACATTATGGACCGATTCTAAAATAGTTCTCGATTGGTTATCCAGCCAGCCAAGACGTTGGAGTACGTTTGTTGCTAACCGCACAGCAGAAAACATCGGTAAATACAAACGAGACCGATGGCGTCATATCCCGTCTAAACAGAATCCAGCCGACTGTGCAACCCGTGGGAAATCCGCCAGCATGGCTTGCCAAGGATGAAAATAAGTGTCCTGAACAATCGGACATTCCAAAAACAAAAGAAGAAATCCAGATTGAAGTATACACCACCAGTACTTCGAAAACTATTGTTAAACTAGAGTCAAACCCTGACATATTTATGCAATTAAGTCTGAAGTATTCCAGCTTCTTCAAACTGAGTAAACTCAGCTACTTCAAACGGCGGAACTCGAAAAAATCAGCCAAAAAATAATTTTGTATTGACAAAAGATCTATTTTCCTGATGATTATCAATGTCTACTGAAATCCAAGGTAATACCCAGCAAAAGTCAGTTGAACCAACCCTTTCTCGATATAGAAGGAGTTATGAGAATAGGAGGTAGATTAGAAAACTCACAATTGCCATACAACACAAAGCATCCAGCTATAATTTCATCCAAATCACCAATCGCAACAACAATTACTTACGATGTGCACACCCAAAATCAGCATCCAGGTACACATCTATTGACAAGTCTAGTGCGACAAAACTACTGGATTATTAGAGGAAAGGATGTAGCCAAAAAAGTATTCCGAAGATGTATCAAATGTTTGAGACAGAATCCAAAGATGATGAATCAGGTAATGGGACAGCTGCCGAAAGATAGAGTAAGACATACGGTGGCATTTGGTGCGATCGGAGTCGACTTTTGTGGGCCCTTTAAAATACATGCTATCCGACGACGAGGTTCGATACCCTCAAAAGCGTATCTGGCTATTTTTATATGCTTCAGCACACATGCATTGCACATTGAAATTTGCATGAACCTTACTACCGAATCATTCTTGGGCGCATTACGGAGATTTTTTAACAGAAGAGGCATGTGCCACGCAATTTATTGTGACAATGCTACAAATTTTGTCGGCACACGAAACCAACTAGAGGAAGTTTATGAGTTTTTAAGTAATAATAAAGATTATATTTCTTCTAGCCTTTTGAAAGACAAGATAAATTGGCAATTTATTCCACCAGTATCTCCCCATCAAGGGGGGCTTTGAGAAAGTGCCGTCAAGTCCACTAAAATACAAATCACAAGAACCGTGGGTGAGTCTATTCTTACGCTCGAAGAGTTCTCAACGCTAACGGCGCAGATTGAAGGTCTTCTAAACTCCAGACCAATCTGTTCCAGCCACACTGATAACATAGAATTTCTCACGCCTGGTCACTTTCTGATTGGGCGCCCAATTCGACAACTTCCAGAGGTTGCCACTGAGCAAAATTGGAATCCTCATGCAAGATGGGACGTCATTAAGCAAATTTTCCATCAATTCTGGAAGCTATGGCAAATAGAATATCTAACAACACTACAGCAGTGGTACAAATGGAAGCAACTAAATAAAAATTTAGCGCTGAACGATGTCGTCTTAATACATGACAATAATTTGTCTCCTGGTCAATGGTTAATGGGGCGAGTAACAAAAGTATTCCCGGGCATTGATGGTTACATTCGAGT
The DNA here is from genome assembly GCA_963556175.1 of Tipula confusa. NCBI lineage: Eukaryota > Metazoa > Arthropoda > Insecta > Diptera > Tipulidae > Tipula > Tipula confusa. The sequence continues at coordinate 38,434 of CAUVYK010000331.1, forward strand.
GGCCGAAATGAAGACAAAAACTGGCATACTCAAACGCCCAATGCAAAAGCTATGCCGTCTTCCAATTCTTGAATCTTAAGATGATCCAACCCGGGGAGTATGTTCGAGTTCGTCCAATAGCTGGCAATAGATACACTGGAATGAAAAGATCAATTTAAAATTGAAGCTACCAATTTTGGCTTAACACTTATCTTTAATCGTAGACTGTCCATTTCTTATGTTTCCTTTGAAATTCATTTTATGAAACCATTTTATGTATATTTATATAATGTTTACCTTATATAGCTTTTCCCATTGTTTACTTGAACTCTTGCATTTAGAAACTAAAATCAATTTGACAGTCAAATGAAAACCTTACAAATGTATAAAACTTATAAACTTTAAAAATCTAGTTTAAATCATCATATTGTGACGTAAGTTAAAATAAATTATAGGATAGACATCTGCCGTAATTAATATGAATTAAGCACCATTTTGTAAAACTATTTTGATATGATCAGAATAAAATTTTAATACACAACCAAAAAACTGTCGAGGAATAATCATACAAAACAGAGAATTTTATTAACCTATTAAAATATTAAAATATTTTAATAAACCACCAGCCATCTAACTTCGGAACATCGAATAAGGACAAAAGTACATCCGCCTTGGTTTTTAAGAAAACGGAGTTAGATTTTACAAGGAAAATCAACCATCAGCATTAGCCGGGTTAATTGCATTGACGCCACAACCCATTGCTGATCAATCAACTCAAACAGTACCTGCGGTGTTTATATTAATCAGGAATTGTAGAAAAATTAATTTATTTTATTGTAACTTCGCAATAACCGAACAATTCCAATAAGTTTGATTATTATGAATTTACTTTATTATTTTTACTAACACATTGATATTTGTTTAGGAATAGGAAGTTTTTCCCTATTCTGTGGAGAAACGTGAATATTTTCTTAAAAAAATCCTAGGACTATTTTTAATGAATTTAGGAAATACTTCACGTGAATATTTTTACTCCTTGATCCACAAGTAGATTTTGTAGATTGATAATTTCTTTTAAAGATAGTATTTTGTTGTTGGCCAAGTTTACTTTTGTTTTTACAATAGCATCTTTTGTTATTTGTTTTGTTTCAATGTGCATAATCGATGTCGGTATTTATAGTTGAGTAAGCGCAACTCGGTTAGTTCTTGTTGTGCTTATTACTACGTACATCATTTATCGTATCTGTGAGTAACGTTATTCCGTTGTTAATTTGTACGTTTCGCTCGCTATTGTTCGTTATTTTCGTTGATGAGTGCGTTCAATGTTGTGTTGATTATGCGGAAATCGTCTTCGTCTGGAGTACCCATTTCCAGGCTGTTCCTAGTGTGTCCCATCGCTTAAAACGGAGGTTTTACATTTTAGCCTAACTAATGTGTATAATTCTAATTTTTTTTTTTTTTTTTTTTTTTTTTTTTTTTTTTTATTACATAGATTTTTTGATTTTTAAATAATGATACAGATAGTACATATACTGGTAGAAACTTACTGGCAAAAAACAAACAAAAATGTGATGAATAAAATTAGGAACATTTTATAAACCAAAGGTTTAGTGTTAAATGTTCCAACGTTAAAAATAATTGTAATATATTTATAATGAAATTGAGGGGGAGTTGTGTTGATAGTTATGCAAATTACAAAAAAAAATTGAAAGAAACAAAAACAAAAATTCAACATGCAACAAACTTATGAAATAATTTCAAATAATGAATCTATATTGCTGACAGTAAATAACCATTGTTTTAATAATTTGGAAAACCGTGCCAAATAAGTACAATCTGATATGTTAGCAGGTAACTTGTTAAAAAGATTTGGAGCTGTACAAAGAAAATATTTACTGAAATTTGTTGATTTTGATCTTGGAATAATAATTCTATTTTTGTTTCGTAAATTAAAACGATCACAAATTCTAATATTTAAATGACCACTCATCCTGAAAAATAGTTTTAATACTTTAAATACATATAAATATTTAAAGGGGAGTGCATTAAGTTTTTTAAACAAGGGCCATGACGGCGATCGTTTGTTGCTTCCAGTTATTATCCTAACAAAATGTTTTTGAGAAACCACAATAGGCTTAACAGAGTTATAATAAGTGCCACCCCAAAAAGGTATGGCATACTGTAATTTTGAATCAATTAATCCAAAATAAAGGAAAGTCATAACTTTGAAGGGACATAACTTGCTCAAAAAATAAAAAGCCCTCAAAGACTAAATTCGTAATTTAGTTTTAAGATTATCTAAATGGTCTCTCCAGATCAATTTATGATCCAATAGTAAACCCAAATATTTAAACTTAATAACTTCTTTTATAACAAAACAAGTAGAATCACAGCTATTATTCGTATGATTTGAATGAAATATAATTTCATTACAAACTCTATTTCCAGTTAACTTCATATCAGCATTTATTTGGGCTAAAAGATGTCGTTCTGATTTAGCACAGTAGCTTACTCCCATATCGTCTGCAAATGCTACAATTTTGCCACTTAATTTAATTGAAAAAATTGAGTTTAAATAAATTAAAAATAGTATGGGGCCCAATACCGATCCTTGAGGAACTCCAATTTTGATATTACGAGGAGTACTGAAAACATCACCAATCTTTACTATTTGTGTTCTATTGACTAAGTACGATGCAAACCATTTATTAGTATGTCCTCGTATACCAGCATCATATAACTTACGCAACAATAAGTTATGGTCAACCATATCAAATGCCTTAGTAATATCTATAAATATTCCAGATACCAGTTGGCCATCATTTATTCCTTGGTAGACGTTATTTAAGAAGGCCAACAAAGCAGATTCTGTGGACATACCTTCTCTAAAACCATATTGCGAATTATTAAAAAATTTATAAGATGTTAAGAAACTTAAAATTCGTGTTTTTACAGCTTTTTCAAAAATCTTAGAAAAAATGGACAAAAGAGAAATTGGTCGATAGTTCGAACATAGAAGTTTATCCCCTTTTTTAAAAATTGGTATGACAACAGCCAGTTTTAATTTATCTGGGAAAATTCCCGTATCTATACTCAAATTAAAAATAAAAGTTAAGGCATCAATTAAACAATAAGCTATATTTTTAATTAACACATTACTTAAATTATCAAAACCACAACTATATTTGTTTTTCAGTCCAAAAATTATTTTAAGAATTTCCAAAGCTTGAATGCGTGAAAAATAAAAGCTATTGAGTTCAGCTTCGCTAAGTGAAGATTCAAAATTAGGACTGGTAAATCGCTTATTTAGTTTAGATGCTATTGAAGTAAAATAGTTATTTAAATTATTCGCTATCTCAAATGAATTATTAATTATATTTCCATCGTTGGCCATAATTTCAGTTATAGTGTGGTTTTTAGATTTTTTATTATTAATTAATTCATTCGCTAATTTCCATTGTTTTCTTAGTTTGCCGTTATTAGTTTCAAACTTCTTAAGATAAAAAGCGTTCTTAGTATCTTCTATTATTCGACTCACAAATTTAGAGTAATTCTTCACATAAATATTAAAACGCTCAATACTGGGATGCTTTTTTATCGATTTCACTAGCTTATTTTTTTTATGAACGAGTTTCAAAATACCATCATTCATCCATGGTTTCAGTTTTTTTTAGCTTATTCTCTTTTTGTAATATTACCGTATTTTCTTGAATATAGTGGCTTAGGATATCAGAGAAATTATTGAAAGCATTATTAGGATCGGTTTGATTATAGACGGTAGCCCAAGTTTCATTTAATATCTGCCATTTTAAACTATCATAGTCAATTTTACTAATAGTTTGACTATCAGTTAAGTCATTGTTGACTGAGTTTAATTTACTACATTGAATATCCAGTTTAATAAATGCATGATCAGTAATTTGGGCATCTAAAACTGCTACATTACAATCGAGATTAATTTTCAAGCTGCTCCGATAATAAATATGATCAATACATGATCCAGATATTCCTGTAGGCACGTTTATTAAAGAAACCAAACCATTAGTAGCCATCAATAACTGATAATCATTACAGATGTTTGTATCTTTTAAGATATTTATATTTATGTCACCCATAATAAACAAATTTTTGGCACGTGATATGGTAAGTAAATTTTCCAGATCATTCAAAAACACTGTAGTATATACAAATTGCATCCTGTAAACACAAATAAGATTAAAACTTTCGTTGTCCACCACAAAACTACAAGACATAACATCAGCACTTAAAAACGAGTGATTTACGAATTCACATTTGAGATTACATTTTTTACTTTTATAGATTATAACACCACCAGCTGCATAATTATCATTGCAATTTGAGTAGATATCATAATTTTCAATTAAATATAAATTTGTCTCACAAGAATTAATCCATACTTCTGTTAATAAAATGAAATGCGGAGTTTCGTTCGATGATTCTAAATAGGTCAACAAACTATCCAAATTCTTTCTTACACTTCTTATATTTTGCATAACTATACCAATGTGAAAATTATTTGAGACGATTGAGATATTATTGGTATCACTGGTATTATTTTCAAATGACGTTGACATATATAAATTATTTTGGCCTTGTAATTTCCCACCAGCACTAACACTTGCCATTTTACAACATTAACAAATTATTTTTATAAACTTACAAGGTCTTCAATCTCTTTTATAATTATTCTTCTGTCTCCATCATTTTTACGCACCATGATAACAGCATTTCTAATCCAACAGTATTTGTAATTTTTTTCACGTTGTATCTCTCTCGTTCTACTCAACAACTCTCTGTTCTTCTTTGTTAAACTCTCATTTACATACATAGCGTGCTCTGTTTTCCGGTCCACACAGTTACTCGAGATGTTGTTTTTTAGTTTTGCCTTTTGTTGTAATATATCATCTTTGGTATAGCGGGACACAAATTTGACAAATATTGATGTAGTGTTGATCAGGTTTTTATTTGCTTGATTCTTGATAGGTTTGCGACGAAAACAATAATCAATATGCTCTTTTTTTACAGGTAACTGTAGACCATCATTGACAATTTTTATTACAGTTTTATATACGTTTACATCACTTGTAACAGGAACGTTCAAAATCTCAATACAATTTTGAAGTGTTTGTTGCTCACCAAATTGTTGTTTATTATGTAATAACTTTAGTTCTGTTTTCAAATCCAAATTTTCAGATTCTAGTTTTTTTACAGTTATAAATATATTTTCAAGCATATCGAGACGTTCATTGATTTTTATCATTTGGGTTTCCGTAGTTTTAATTATCTTCAAGAGCTTCTCATGGATCATTTCCAGTGTTACAATTGGTTGATTTTGAGAAACAGGTAACGGCGCTGGGGCGTTTGACCCATCTTGTACACAAGTTGCACATTCCCACACAACACGGTTTTTGAACAACTGCTCTATATCACTTTTTGTTAGATTCACGCAGCTTGCATGATATACCCCGTTACATTATTCACAACTAATTGATAAATCACGAGCTCGATCTAATTTTTGATCACATTTTTTACACTTTGCCATTTTTGTAGTGTTATCTTTCAATTATAATTGATTTTATCTTTTTTATTATTTTTATAATTTTTATTTTATATTTATTTTATTGATATTTTGATATGTTTAATTAGTAACTTGTAATCGTATTTATGTTCTCAAACACGTCTATCCCCCCACAACAGACAGGAAGAGAATCTAATAATAGACTAATGATTAATTTCTAATTCTACAGTATGCTCAAGGTTTGTTAAATTTATCGGGTGGATTATTTTAATTAATCCTCTTTGAATTTTAAATTTATTTAATTTAATTATTAATAAAGGATCTTTATTCAGATTTTTTATTTCCAAATTTTGAGCATTCATACAATTATAATAACTAATTATAAAAATTATTAAATATTTTAATGGCATTAATATTTCTTGAATGAAAAAGAATATTTATGTTATTTTTAACCGTATCATTTTATTTTTGGTTTCTTTTAATTTTCCTATCAGTTTTAAAAGTTTTGAATGTTATATCTTTTGTTATATTGTTCTTATGCCTCTAGGTTGTGTTTTGGTCCTGATGTTTGGTTTTAAATATACTGGTTGGTTTTCCATCAGGTCAGAAGGGTTTTCTTTACTATTATTTCGATTAATAGTTTTATTCCTTGTTTTTTCTAAATTTGTGTTAATTTCCGAAAAAATTAATTTAGCATTATCGTTGATTTCATTAGGATTTATTATGTTGTTTTGATTAAATACAACTTCATTCGGCGTGAAGCCAGTTGAGGAGTGAATTTGGTTGTTATAGAGGGCATCTGATCAGGTTTTTGGTATTGCCATTGAGAAGTTTGTTACGGTGCATGTTAAGAACACTTAATAATAAGAAAATAAATTAAGCATGAAAAAAAAGTTCGTCTCCCCTGGGCCAGCAAGCTGGAAAAAATAACGGAGAATCAGTCCGAACTGCATAAACGTGTTACGGAAAAAAAAAATATAATAATTTTTGTGTGAAAAAGTAGGGGGGGTGATGGTTTTTTTTAGTTTTTTTGGGAAAAACGTGCTTTTTTTTTTTGGTTTTTTTGGGTTTTGAGATACGAGACTAGACGGATCGACAAAAAAAAAAAAATAAAAATCACGATCATCGTTTATACATAATGATAACAAAAAAAAAAAAAAACAAAAAGAAATACAAATAAAAAATTGATAACTTAAATTGGCCGTGGCGAATTGTGTGTGATTCCCTAGTGGTGTTGTGTGGTATTTTACCTACACCGGGATTAATAAATATTTCAAACTCCGACAGAGCCATAAGGTGGCAGAAAATAAATAAAATAAATTCGCAACCGAAAAGTAACTAATCAAACCAAGGTGACCAGTAGAAAGAAAATAACTGGAAGTCGCTAAATTTGGACGAGGTGCTCACGGGTTCAAGTTCTTTTCATATACAACTATGTAGTCGTGGAAGAAAAAAAAACAACAACAACCACAACCAAAATATTAACAATTGACGCGGTAATACTTTACATTGACGTTCGGAGAACGGGTTAGGCGTTGTACAGACAGTGACGGAACGAATCGTGGAATAACTGGAGGCAACACGCAGAATACGGTGGAGGGTAGAGAGAAAAAAAAAACAAATTATATATATACAAATAATTGTGTCATAATCAGGTAATCAGAAAAAATTTGGGTTTATAAGTTGTGTTTTTGTTTGTTATCCACGCCACTGAATGAACAGTGGTTGGCAATAGTGGTGCGTTTTTTTTCTTATTTTTTTTACAGCTCAGACACGGACTAGAGCTCTACGGCCGCGTTGGGGTGAATAATCATGCAAAGAAAAAAAACCACGCTCATTAAATAATTCAAGTTAACCGAAAACCAAATTTAAGTGTTTGCAATGTGTAACGTAAAGAAATTAGTCAAAATGCTTTGTAAATTATAGTTTGCTCTTGTATTGTATAAGTTTAAAAAAAAAACAAATAAGCAAAGAAATAGAATTACCTGAATTACCGAACTAAAATAATATGTGTGTGTAATTTATTAATTTTCTGATCAGGGAGGAAGAAGCAATATCGAATAGTGTGTGTTCATGTTGGTGTTTTAGTACAAATTCAAACGCAGCCCCTTAAGTTGCAGCTTGGACCTCGACAACAATAACACCCCCCCCCCCCTCTGGACTGAGGTTAGCCGGCCAAAGCTGCGTGTCGAGGCCACTGTGACAAATTCTGTTTACGGGCAACCGTAACAAGTTTGCCTTTATTTATGTTGTAGATTTCTACATTGGTCGAGTGAGTCTTTTCGACTTGACCATTTGATTCAAACGATTAGGCGTATTCGATGGTAATGTGAAGTTTGTTTAAGTATTTCCTAAATTGTATCGACTGAAATGTCGTTTCGTGATCAGAGAAAGTATTTACAGGGTAAAATATTTGGTTATAGCGTTTCGAACATCCACCAAATTTTTTGACCTAATTTTTATCATCTGCAGATGTTTAGTAAATGAGTCGATTATCGACAAAAAGCTAATTTAATTAATTGAAAAGATGTTCTAACGGTTTGCTTGAAATTGGTCGTGGTGAAATTTTTGTATTATAGGGTTTCATGTCATATTTGTGAGTCTTGCATACATGAATTTTCGTAACGAGTACGAAATGACCAGTTTGGGAAAAGTTTTCCCTGCATGTTTCCTAGATGATTCCGTATAGGGATTCCGGTGCTAGTATGACGGATTATTACCCAATTTGGTAGTTTTTAAACAAATGAATTATTTCAGCTTTTGAAAAGGTTGGTTTTACAATTATTATTCTTTAAAAGTTTGGAAATACTTCTTCGGTGATTACTGTTTCGATATTTGCATTTTTAAAAATTATCTGATTTCTGTAATAATTCACGGGGGATTCTGAAATGTAGTCGAAATATTCGTCGGTTTATTTCTGACATTTTTTCATTTGTAGGAAATCTACTGAGGGTGTCTGCCACATCGTTGGCCTTACCTTCTTCATATACTACATCGTAGTCAAAATTCTCAAGTTCTAACCGCCATTTTTTAACTTTTTTTCTGAGGTTTTTATAAACGTTAATGGTTTATGATCAGTTATTAATATTAATATTACCGTGTATAGGTTAGCTTAATATTTCTTAACGGCCCAAATGATTGCAAGCTCTTCTTTTTGATTTGTTGCATATTTGTAATCCGTTGAATTCAAGGTTCTAGAAGCGAACGCTATGGGTCTTTCTACCCCTTCTTGTACCTGTAACAAAAATGCACCCAGAGCGATATCTGATGCATTTGTCGTTACGATAAAATTTTTGAAAAAATCTGGGTAGGCTAGAATTTAATCAGTAGTTTTAAATTTGAGAATGCGTTTATATATTCTGGATCTTACATATTAATTGTTTTATCTTTTTTTAAGTACTAAGACCTAGGTTTAGTGGCTATGGAGTTATAAAACGTCCGTAATACCCAGAACATCTAAGGAATTGTTTGATTTCCTTTTGGATCTTTTGGATTTTATCTGGATTTGGTTGGACTCCATTATGAGTAATTAGGTGTCCTAAAAATTCAGTTTTCCTCTTAAGAAACTAACATTTATCTATTAGAATTTTTAGGTTGAATTGGGCTAATCGCTTTAGACCATTCCCAAGATTTTCAATATGATTTTCTAGATTGTATCCGATAATAATTATATTGTCCAAGTATATTCATGACAGACCTTTCCTATCATGTCATGTAAAAAGTTGTGCATTGCCTTTGCAATGTTGCCGAGCCATTTTTCAATCCAAACAGCATTCGGGAGAATTCGTAGTGACCTCTGTCGGTCGAAAATATCTGCAATCTCTTTGCCGATTATTTTCTTTCTGTTTAGGAACCTTCTTCACCATCTGCTACATCAAACATCTCAACTCTAGTTTCTCATTTTAAAAATGATTTTAATTTTTTTAATTTTACCGAAGCAGAAGTTTATGATGGTTTAATGCAACTTGATATTAATAAAAGAGCTGGTCATGATGGTTTTCCACATATCTTAATCAAGCGTTGTGCGGAGAGCTTGGCTCCTTCATTGACTCTAATTTTTAATGAAAGCATCTGGTTTGAAATTTTGATCACTCGAAAATTTCTTTCATTCGTCCGATTTTTAAATCTGGTAAAAGATGTGATGTCAGTAACTATCGAGGAATAGCAATTCTTTCTGCAATTCTAAAACTTTAAAGCGTTGGTACAGACATTTTTATATTTTCACTTGAAGACGTTCATTTCTCCTGATCAGTACGATTTTTATCCGGATAGGTCTACTGTTACTAATTTAATTTTATTTTGCGGACATTCACATACTATATTGGATAATAAGCAACAAGTTGATGTGATTTACACAGACTTTTCAAAAGCTTTTGATAAAATTAATCATTCAATTTTTATCGATAAGCTCGGTAAACTAATTGTGAGTTTATCCCTATTAGGTGATTGCATTCTTACCTTTCCGATCGTTACCAATTTGTGAAGATTAATGATTCTTGTTCTCGTTTATTTCGTGTTACCTCTGGTGTTCTACAAGGCAGCCACATTGGTCCACTATTATTTGCCTTATTCATTAATGACATCATTGAAGAGTTTGAATTTGCTCAATGTCTTTTTTACGCTGATGATTTAAAAAATTTTAGTTCCATTGCTAATGTATCAGATTGTTTAAAATTGCAAAGTGATTTGAATAAACTCTGTAATTGGTCGATTAATCACAAACTGTTATTGAATGTTGATAAATGTAAAGTACTTTTTTTCGGATTCGTTCACTTTTACTGCAGCAATAATTTCTTTATAGCACAGCTGTTAATAGAGTTGAATTTACATCTGACTTAGGTATAATATTCTTGTCTAATTTTTTTTTATGTTTTAATCCCTACAATCTATTTCTGGGGCCAAAGCTCACCCAACTCTTTCGCGGTTATTTTAACGTCTTTACATTACGCCAACAGGTTTGCGATTTTTGAATATCCTTCTGCGCAATGCATTGCTCCATGCCAGCCTGTACTGACATGGACGATGGTTCGGCCCATAGACTCTGCACTCCAATAGCGGGTCATAATTGTGTTGATCGTCATCACCGATTGTAATCAGAAACGAATACCGTTTCTCTTTTCAGAAATTCACACTTATCAAGTTGTATTTTAAGATTGAATTTTGATAGTCAGATTGTGCTGATCTATCTTTGTAACACATGGTTCAGGGCATGTTGAATAATGACTGGGCTGTTTTTCAGCCCAAATGGCAGTCTAAAGAATTCGAAGTGATCTTTATCTGTCGAAAAGGTAGTTTTTGTTTTTGAATTTTCGTCCATCTGTATCTGATGAAACTCAGATTTAAGACCTAATTTACGTTAACTTTCCTAGGTTGTCCAAGATTTCCTCAATTTGAGGCATGGGGTTATCATCGATGGTTTTCTCATTCAACTTACGATAGTCGATAATTACCCTTAGGCTGGGTATCCCTGAGGCATCAGTTTTCTTGAGAGCTACTCAAATTAGTGCGGAATAAGGGCTGTTTGAGTGTCGAATAATATATTGAACTTGTTCATCTACGTTTTTGTACAGTCGTTGCTGATAACTTCTCGTTTTCTGGACTGATTGGTTTTTATATATTTTGTCACTGATTTGATTGTCATGAATTTGATTTATTATACGAATTTTGCTAATTGAATCTGTGAGGGGTTAATTGATTAATTTTCTTTGAATTGTTTGCAATATATTCGTTGCAGCTAAATTTGCAGAGAAACGCATAAGCTACATTTGTTGGCTTCACTGCTTGCGCATAACCAAAATATGGTTTGCATAACCCGAACAAGAATGCCGCCAGTGCGTCTTCTTCTATGAACGTATTGATTGCCTGCAAGGACTCGTTACACATTTTTTTTATTTTGCCAATCGTCGTCTGGACGATTTCTTTTGTCCAGTTATAAAAACTGTGAATTGACATGTTATCATTCTGTTTATTTATCCAGAGTTGGGACTTCTAATACGCGAATTCTTGTTTATCACCAAGAGTATCAAGAAGTATTTGTTTAACTTCTAGAAATGTTTTTGGATCATCTGCTAAACATAAAATATCCCTTGCTTTGCTTTCTATCTTATTTTCAGCTGAACTTTTAATTGTTCCAAGTTCATTTTTTGGCTTGTTTCTTTTTTTGAATATATATATATATATATATATATATATATATATATATATATATATATATATATATATATATATATATATATATATATATTTATATTTAATATAAATCTTTCAATATTCTTCTTTTTGGAGTGTAATTTACTTCCTTGCGCCAAATCTTGCCGAATATAAATGCACTTGATTGGTTGATTGATTTATAGTGCACTGCCAAGATTTAAGCAGGATCTCCTGAAATTGGCTGGGCCTACCGTACACTCGTTTTTACATAAACTTGGAATGATAAGGCAGCATACTAGTTAAATTATTAAGATCAACTCTGTTCCAGACACCTTGGCGGCCAATAGTTAGCAAATTTTTTGTGGGATAGTGTGCCATCATTCATCGGTAACGTGCAATGTTTCTCTGAAAAAAATCCATTAATGGGCTAAGTTCTCAAAGCCCTAGGCTGTAATAAATTGCATTAATTTTCATCTGAAAATAACGTATAATAATTTAAAAATTTAATTATATAATTTCTGCAAGCCGTATAGGCTGTAATAAATTGGATTAGTTTTTGCCCGAAATTCACAATTAATTAATTAAAAATATAAAATTATAAAAATTATAATATAAATTAGATATAAAAAAAAATGATTAAACAATACAAATCAATTGAATTAACCGTTTTATGACCACTACGTCATGTAATCGCCGAAAATCTAATTTATATACACTTTATTTGACACAAAATTTTAAAATTAATACAAATTAGATTTAAAAAAATTGATTCAACATTACAAATATGCCGAATATTACACTGATAAAAAAACATACGTAGATTCAATGAATAAATTCATTAAAACAATGTATTTATTAATAATTTGGATTCTTAAACTGCGTTCATTGATTCAATGAACTAATTATTATTGGTTAATAATACAAGTTATTAAATAATAAAAACTTCATTGATTCAACGAAATTATTTATTTAAAAAATCCAATAATGTAACGAACTAATTCATTGTTACAACAATGCCAATTATCATTCTGTAACAAATTTGTATGACCTATAAATTTTTTCGATGAATCAACGTACGAATTAATCAAAATTATATCAAATATTAATGTAGTATTTAATTAGGATAATGAATTAGTTTATCAATTTTATTAATATTTATGAAACGCAATCATTGATTCAACGAATAAATTTTATAAATTTGATGAACTTATTAATAGAAAAAAGATACAACTATAGACGGGGTATATATATATATATATATATATATATATATATATATATATATATATATATATATATATATATATATATATACAGTGAAACCTCCAGAAAGCGACCACTTACGGGACTGTAAATTTCTGGTCATTTTACGGAGGTGGTCGGTATGAAGAAACTTCTCTGAATAGTGACCAAAATTATATTTCTGGGGTTTGGTCTTTTTATAGAAGTTTTGACAAATAATGGTAAATAAAACAAATATGCATGTATATATTTACATTTCACATTAATTTAAAACCAATCAAAGAAAAATACGGAATTACATAATTCACATAACATAACAATTCACTATACTAAACCTAAAAATTAAAATATGCATGTGTATTAACTATCCATTCAAAAATACACAATGAAGTATGTAAGCACGTACAAATTTACTAAATCTTCATAGTACAAAAAAATAATAATAATAACTTATTTGCTTAATTCTTTTTTATAAACGAATCCAGAGTTGATTGATGCGTTTTTTTCTCAACTAAATATGACTGAAAAATATTTTCTGTTTGAGCAATTGATGTTATCATTTGAGGACACTTATTTGTTGCAAAATGTTTTAAAGTTGCTAAACTGTTGGCGATTTCAGAATATGTTGGCAGAGGTTTTTCATTTTCTAACGGTTCTTCATCACTTTCCTCAGAACCACCTACCACAAGCGGGTCTGAATTTTCGGCTCTCACTTCATTAACAATAGCATGAAAAATTTCATCTGTATCTGGTGGCTCACGTATATCCAGTGATTCATCCATTACAACAAAGTTCTCAGTTTCGTTTTCCGACAGCGATGGTATGATTATAATTGTATCACCAGCACTTACCTCAACTGAGTTTGACTCAACATTATCAAGTTCGGCATTTATTGAAAAGCCAGCTTTTCGGAAACAATTTTGTATTGTTTCCGGTTTAACTGATGTCTAGGATGACGCTATCCAGTATACACTATCTAGCACATTTATTTTTGACGCGAAGATGGATGTGTTGTTTATTAAAGTTTGTGATACAACAGCTGTCATTAAAGATTTTCTGTAGTATGTCTTAAAATTCTTGATGATCCCTTGATCCAATGGTTGTATCTGAGAAGTGGTGTTTGGTGGTAAAAATTTCAAATTAATGTTTGAGAGTTTAATTTTTGTATGAGCTGGGCAGTTATCCACTGTTAACAAAATGTGTCTCTTACTTTTTTTCATTTGATTATTAATCATTGTGAGCCATTCCTCAAAAATTACGCTTGTCATCCAAGATTTTCGATTAAATCTCCAGATTACCGGTAATCTGGACTGATCGATTTTAATGTTTTTAAATGCCCGTGGTTTTTGCGCTTTACCAATTACTAGAGGTTTAAGTTTTTCCCCTTGCATACTTGCACACAATAGTACTGTAAGGCGTTCCTTAGACATTTTACCACTTTTACATGGATCTCCTTTAAATACCAAACTCTTGTCTGGCATAGCTTTGTAAAAAAGGCCACACTCATCGGCATTAAAAATATCACCCTCATTATATTTATCAGCAAAATCTTTAAATCGTCTCTTAAAATCTTCGATGGTTTCCTGCTCACGTCACTCGATTCCCCAGATAATACTTTTTGTGAAATGTCATTTCGTGTATTAAATTTGCTCAACCATCCATTAGATGCCTTAAAATCTGGGCAATTAAATTCTTTGGAAAACTGAAGTGCAATTTCTTTAATCATTGGACCCGATATTCGTGCATTTATGCTACGTTGTTTTTTAAACCACATTAAAGTTGCGTTATTGACATCCTGATACAAAGTTTTTTTTAACTTCCTCTTTGCTGAAATATTTTCGGTTTCAAATCTTGCAAGGTATTCACTTTTTCGCTTTTTTAAAGTGTTGACTGTGGTCTTACTGACTCCAAAACGGTCAGCAGTTAACCTTTCGCTGTGATTTTCTGAGTAACGTATCAATTTCACTTTGTCTTCTAAATTAAGTTCCTTATAAATCGTTTTGGCCGCCATAATATCTACATACGAAATTGTGGTAAATAATTAAAACATTTTTCTAAAGTTTTATATAAAAAATATTAATTTACCTTATACATAAGACAATACATATGTACTATACAGTCAAATAAAAAATTTACGCACTTTACTTTGTAATCGTTTAAAATAAAATGCCTACACGAGGATGTTATAATCAAAACAATAAAACATCATCATAACGGTGAATTACTATTTTATAAAAATTGTACATATACACACACTACAATCAAAATTTACAGTCGGGGCAACACCAATAATAATTAATATCCATAGAATTGCTTGCTATTTTACTCTTATTACTTTCAGCATTGTATAAAACTAAATAATGAATACGAGTAGGTGAAACAAGAATGAAACGGATATGTAATATGTAATGTGAGAAAGTAACCAAGCTACATTACTATGAAGGTGGATATGTGGTAGTATTAGTATCCGTGTAAAGAAAAAATACGACGTAAGTCAGGACAAGCGTATTCAATGACGATTTGAATAACATGTAGAGAGAAGAGACTAACGAGTAAAAAAAGAATCAGAATATGTACATATTTCTCTGTTTACATTAAAAAAAATTTTGGTCATATTAAAGGAGTTGATTAATTTCTCATAACCACAAATACACTGGTCGCTAAACAGAATAGGGAGGTGGTCCGGTTAAAGAGAACTTTTAGAACAAATTTGTATGGTTAATGTGTTGTAACTGTAGAAAAGTGGCCTATTTAAAGAGGTGGTCAGAATGAAGGGGTGGTCAGATTGGGAGGTTTCACTGTATATATATATATATATGTATATATATATATATATATATATATATATATATATATATATATATATATATATATATATATATATATATATATATATATATATATATATCTATATATATATATATATATATTCAGTAGGAAAACAAAGAAAACTCAATCGGTTATTGCTTCACTGCGAATGTTTTATTATTCCAGTTTAAATTTCATTTTTTTCTTACATTAAATTTATAAAATTTCTTTGATGTATGCATATTTTATTAAAATCTATTTCCTTCTATTAAATTTTCTTATTAAAATAAAATAAAATAAAATAATGCTATAATTTAAAATAAAAAATTTTAATTTACTAAAAACTTTATACTAGGTGTTTGAGATTTTTACTAAGCATTACGTTAACTTTCATATTTTTTAATTTTGTGGATTTTATATTATAAAATAACTCTTGAACATAGTTGTAAAATG
>CAUVYK010000332.1:2500-20933 GCA_963556175.1 Tipula confusa
AAATTCAATAAAAAACCACTTACATAGATTTATTTACGTACAATAATTTGTATATGTTCTTAATATTCAAAACAGAAAAAAAAAAACAAAAAAAAAATATAGAAAAACGAGAAAATCGCAAACTTTTTCATCTTAAAGCCCTCGAAGGAAAAGTATTATTTGTTTCAAGTATAGTTTTAACAATGAACGATCGTATTTTCTTTTATTTTTTAGTTGTATGATTTTAACATTGGTAAACTGTTGACTGTTTTTTTTTTCATTATTCAACTCTCTCAAGTTGTATCAAACTTGTCTCAACAGACAGAATCTTGTAAATAAATCGTAAGTCACACTCTGAAATAAAAAAATTGTAAAGTATCAATCAAAACCTACAACAAATGTGTATAAACAAACAGGATTAGACTGGAGTTGTGTATAACTTGTACTAATAATAATTTGACACCTGTGTCATATTTCTGTTGAGATTAATAATGTTAATTTTATTTTATTTTATACTCTTTTATACCACTTTATATTGTCCATCTATAATACTCTTTTTGCTTTGTACAAGAGACTCATATGTGTCATTGGATGACTAAAAGGTTAAATTGCTTTTTTATGCCTAAATGTATTATTCCATTAACTAGGTGATTCAAGACGAAATCATCAAAGTATATCAAGCTAAATCAATCCTCAGTTTTATGGTATTCAACCAATTGAATTGGTATTGTCAAACTTAAGGAATCTAATGTGAGCAAGATATTGGGTAAATAATGGAATCCTCAAACCGGACAAATTTTACGTAACCCATACCAAAACCAGTACGTACAAAATGTTACAGCGAATAATGTTTTAATTTAGCAAGTGGTGCCAAAAGTATCAACAAATGGCATATACCAAGGCTCTGGTTAAACTTATTCAACGACAGGAACTTAGTCTACAACTATTATAGATTTTTACATTTCCATAATCTTGACAAATTTTTTTAATAATCTAAAATAGAAAGAGTCAGTGGTCGAATACGTTTGGCTTACTTATCAAAAACATACGAAAAAGGCATCCTGATATTTTTACCATTAACAAAATATGGCGGTGCTGCTCAACAACTTCTTTTAACCATAATTCGAAATTAATTTCGTATTCCTCATGGAAGACTAACAATCATTCGCTATTTCATGAAATGCTTCCATCACAATCCTGATGAAATTGTTCAAACTATGACGTATGTAGTGATCTGTTTCCCTTTTCTTTTTTGTAAATTGTAGTTATTTCATTATTTCTAATTTTATAGTAACATGTGTTTACTTGAATGAGCTTATCAAACTATGGAAGAACGATTATGGAAGAGCAATTATGGAAGAGAAATTATGGAAAGGATGAAAAACACAGCATGCCAAAAAAAATAGTTTTTTTTTTTTGTTTTTAAAGTTTTCAAAAAAAGAAAACAATGAATTCACGCCGTCACAATTAGTCTATTTTCTTGAGCAACAAATTGAAATGTGCTCCAATTTTTAAAAACCAAGTTCGAGTATTGTAAACGATAACCCACCTTTACGTCTAGATGTGGAGCACATTCCAAAAGTATCTCAAATTGCAAAAGAAGCATTCAAAATTGAGCAACTATTGTATAACCAGAACCTTATTGTATGGTTGCTTCCAGCAAGAGAATAAATACAAAATTGATACTAGTTTTTATTATTTTAAATTTGGCATAAAAGCGCAAAAATGAATAGTGTTGCAAGTTTTAGATAAATCTAACAGCGACAAATCAAATGTTTAGATAGTCCTCAAAGTTCTGTGTCTTGTTTTGATGGCCGTCAAGTCGTCTTTTAATTTTTGAATTGTATATTCTAAATTTAGTTTTTTGAATTAATGCAGTAGCGGACATTTTGGTCATTATTCGCTGCCAGTTTACGAATACGACACAAAAATTTTAAAAATATATTGGACTATGAAGGGAAAAATTTTAAGTCTCGCTCCTGATAAATTACGCATTGCGCAAAGGAGGACTTAAAAATATGATGGAAATGAGGATTTTCAGGCCTAGTAACATTGGGTGGTCCAGTCCACTTCATTTGATAATGAAGAAAAATGGTATATATATATATATATATATATATATATATATATATATATATATATATATATATATATATATATATATATATATATATATATCAAACATGTTAAATAGAGTGATCGTTCTGGAAAATATGCAGTGCCGTTTCTTTCTATATATTTATTTGGGAACATTAAATTTAATTGTTGTTGGTGAGCAGCTGTACCAAAATGTTGAGGTGCACCATCCATCTGAAACTAAATTTCCTGTCTTTCTTGAAATGGAATGTCTCGCCATAAATTGGAAAAATCTTGTAACTAAAAAATTCACAAATTTTTTTGTCGCTTTATAGTATTCCATAGCAAAAAAAGATCCAATCTGTTGGAAGCGAAGTCCAACCATTCTAGCCCAAACATTTACACTCCAACCATTAAAGAACACGATGGAAGAAATTTGGATTTTCATCAATTTGTTGCCATGCCCAATGACAAAATTGTAATCTTGCTCAAAAATCATTTGCAGATAAATTTTGCAGCAATGATATATGTGGTACTTATGGAATTTATTTTCTCTCAAAACGCATAACAAGTTGGTTTAAGATAAAAGGTGATTTTTTAATAGCTATAGGAAATTTTTCCAAAAAAGGACACATAAAATTAAGAAAAAAGCATGAAATCTTTATTTGAATCGATAGTACGTTCTATATAATTTAATCTTCGAAGATTATTTCATGCAAATGTGACCGCGGCTGCGCCTCAAATGGTCCATCCGCTTAGTCTAATTTTGGCATACACTTTCCAACATTTCGGCCGGTATCTCACGAATAAATGCTGCAATACGGTCTTCCAATGCGTCAATCGAAGTGAGCTTGTCAGTATAGACATGAGCCTTAACATAGCCTCACAAAAAATAATCTAAAGGCATTAAATCGCATGATCTAGATGGCTAATTGGCCGGTCCCAATCGTGAAATAAAGTGTTCACCGAACTTGCCTCTCAATTGGTTCATTGTTTCGCATGCTGTGTGGCATGTGGCACTGTCTTGTTGAAACCACATGTCATGCAAGTCAAGCTCTTCCATTTTGGGTAAAAAATTTGGTATCATCTCACGGTAGCGCTTACCATTCACAGTTACGTTGCGATTCGCATCATCTTTAAATAAGTACGGTCCAATGATGCCACCAGCCCATAATCCGCACCAAACAGTAATTTTTTCTGGATAAATTGGTAGCTCTTGCAATTCTCCTGGGTGATCTTCACTTCAAAATTGATAATTCTGCTTATTTACGAATCCATTCAGCTAAAAATGAGCTTCATCGCTGAACACAATTTTTCGATATAAAAATGAATATTCCGCCAACATTTAAGAGCCCATTCACCAAAATTTCTACGTTGTGGTAGGTCGTTCGACTTCAATTCTTGCACCTGTATTTTGTAAGGCTTCACACCTAAATCTTTCCGCAAAATTTTCCACGTTGTTGAGTAACAGAGGCCCAATTGCTGCGAACGGGGCCGAATCGATAATTGATGGTCATCACTAACACTGACCGATACAGCTGCGATATTTTCTTCAGTTCACACTCTACGTAAGCGTGTTAGTGATTTATAATCTCCAAAAATCTAATTTATATACACTTTATTTGACACAAAACTTTAAAATTAAAATAAATTACAGTTTAAACCCGTTTGTCACTAGGAGAAAAACCAGAAATCAATAAACAGATCAAGGAATGACATTAACGACATGTTATTCGCTCAAGCCTTTCCAGGTTTACAAGTCCAGTCTTGTTGGTGTCAAAAATTCATGGAATCAAACAGATTTGCACTGATTATCGGAAGGTAAATTGGAAAATAATGAATCAGATTGATCGCTTACGTAGTACCAACCACCAATTTAAAATTAGGGAAACAAAATCCGACAAAAAAAAATGTGGTTTGTTCAAACACATTTGGTTCACCAATGTAAAAAGTTTGCCAATAATTAAATCGATTGCGTGTATTATGCTTTATGCCAAAACCTTTAATGCAACATGAATAAAATGTACCTGTTTAAAGCTCAATAATTCAAAAACACACATACATCACCACAAAAATGTTCAAAAATATTTGTTACTTGAATTTTTACGAAATTATAATCGGATTAAATTTATTTGCCTCCAAATCCAATTTGTATGTTCATCAATTTAAGTTCGTTCGACTTGATAAATTGTGAATTATTTCAAATCTCGTAAGTTGTCTTTGTCACATTCATTACGTTTCTATATACCGATGAGAAATTGAAACCAAAATCCACCCAATAAATAATATCCATAATATTATTCTGTCTAGAACATTATAATTACATTAAATTACTATATATTCTACTTATATACGAGAGTCGAGTATAATGCTAGATATTACCTCAAGCAAATAGTAAAAAAAAATTAAATAACTCAAAATCCAATTTGGAATATCACCAACAAAATCTTACATATATATAAAATAAGACTTTAGCTCGAATAATTGCAATTGACAATAATTAATTGATGGAATAAAATATATATAAATATAATATATACATATATATATATATATATATATATATATATATATATATATATATATATATATATATATATATATATATATAAATATATATATATATATATATATATATGTATATATATATATATATATATATATATGTATATATATATTTATATATATATATATATATATATAAATATATATATATATATATATATATATATATATATATATATATATATATATATATATATATATACATATATATATATATATATATATATATATATATATATATATATATATATATATATATATATATATATATATACATATATATATATACATATAATTTTATATTTTATCGTTTAAGCTACGAATTAAATGTGGTAAAGCGAAGCATTGCGTATAACAAAAACTTTGCACTAGCTATTCCCAACAACAAATCTGTAAATCTGTATCAACAGAGTAACGGATTTCAAATGAAACAAGCAAACCACTCTACACAAACAACTTTATAGCAAAGAGTCCCTAAAAAAAGTGATTTGCTCTATGATTTGCTCTATTTCATTTTTATAATTTTGTCAAGTTTTTCAAGGTCAATCTTTTTTTAATATAAAAAATCAATAATTGAAAAATATGGGTAAATTGCTGAGAATACTGTGCAATGAATGCGACCTGCAATGACCGATTATTCTGCACTGGTAGATGAATGAAAAGATTGATTCGAATGCAAGAATAATAATTGTACAGTCTTTCGGCAATTGGGCGATACGTGATATAAAAATAATATATAAAAGTGATTCATATACACAATATGGCTATGCGAACTTTACTAAGTTAATTGTGGAAGTAACTATGATTCATACACAAACAATTTTATGGATGTAACAAAACTTAGCACATCAAATTGGTAGTAGATTCGAATTAGTTACTTTAGACCGAAACTAGAACCAAGTCTAAAATATAGACCCGTTCTTATAGAGTGGCATTAAAATACAATTGAAGTGTAGAGGTTATTTTATCAGTTCTAAAGAGGGCAAGTTTTTCTAAAATGTGTCTGCCAAAGTTATATTTTCAGATCCCAATAAATGACCACTCACATGAGCTTAGATGGTCTGTACTGGTTTTAACAAATTCCTTTCGGAATAGCTAGCAATTGCGTGGATTGACAAAATATTTGGACTACATTTTGAAAAGATTACCAAATATGGCAAGCTACCTAAAAGACATCGAAGTTTCAAATGAGTCAAAAGAAGAACACTTAAATATTTTGGAACTACTTTTCAAATGGGTTGTATCGAAGGGGTTGAACTTAAAAAACCCATAAAAATATACCAAATCTGCAGGAAGTTTCATCGAGTCCTCTTATTGTGATTTTTAAAGTTGGCCTCCACCGTTTCCATTGTAATGGTTTTATATTGATCTCATGAGATTATTTAAAAATTTCTTATGATGTTAATATTAAGCGATAATGGGATATCAACTGTATTCAAAAAATTTATTGATTGATTTAGAATGTACGGCCAAGCATTAAGCAGGATATCCTAGAAAGCGCCGTACACCCATGTTTACATAAACTGGAAACGATAAGGCGGGGTTTCAGTATATATATTGAGATCGATCCGGTTACAGACACCTTGGCGGCCAATAGTTAGTAAAAATATGTGGAGTAGGGAAAAAATGATATGTACCAGTAATGATAGAATTGGTCCGGTTTCCCGAAAGTCTATTTAAACTACCGTTAGCATAAGACAATCACAATTTTACTGAACTGCTCTGCATTCTGTCATCTCTTATCAGCATCTCCAGGCTGTCATCGTTCAACTGTAATCTGCAATGTTTCATTGAAAAAAAAATCAATTAATGGGCTAATTTCTGCAGGCCGTAATAAATTGAATCAGTTTTTGCCTGAAATTTACAATTAATTAATTTATTACATCATTAAAAATATAAAATTATAAAAATTATATAAATTAGATTTTAAAATAATTGATTGATCATTACAAATTAATAGAATTATCCATTTTATGGCAGAGGCGTCATGTAATGCCGAAAATCTAATTTATTTACATTTTATTTAACACAAAACTTTAAAATTAATACAAATTAGATTTTTAAAAAATTGCTTAACATCAATTTCTGATGATCTGGTTGAATTTTTTAATAACTTAAAACAGAGTTTATCCCTAAAGGCATCTAAAATGCAAATTAGAGCTGCACTACATTCAATACGTAAATAATTGATTGTTTTTTACTGTTTTTGTCTCAAATAAAGTGTGTCACTCTGTTTTTATTGATATTATAACATGATTTATATTACATTATAAACATATAAATTTGGCATAAAATTACATCTTAATATTATAATGGATATATTATACATAATTAAGCAGTGCCAAATGCAATTAATATATTATGATGTTGGCTAATGGATAAATAATTTACTTTACATTTTACAAAGTGATGTGAATTGTGTGAGTATGGAAGGTAACAATTTCGACAAAACTTTATAATGTACATAAAGATAATTTTACCGACCAATTGGCGCAGTATATATATATATATATATATATATATATATATATATATATATATATATATATATATATATATATATATATATAAAAGGTGATTTTTTAACAATTTTCTTTTTGGCAGCACTGATTTTGACGTATGTTTTGTGTTTTGTGTCACTGTTAACATCTTCAGTTTGGTCTATAATTTAACCATGAATCGTCTTACAAACGAACAACGCTTGCAAATCATTGAATTTTATTATCAAAATGCGTGCTCTGTTAAGAAAGTTCATCGCGCGCTTCATCCAGCGGCTATTCGGGCTATTGTGACTTAATTTCACACCAAATTTACATTGTTGGACATTATATGTGACGTATTTGTCATAAAACGGTTAATTCAATTTGTTTGTAATGTTATATCCATTTTTTTGAATCAAATCAAGTTTTGTATCATGATATCATGATTTTTCATGATTTTTAAGATTTTACTTAGTTACTCTTCATTTGGACTAAAACTTAGCATCATTTGTGTCGACTATGTTTGAAATAGGCGTACTAGTAACAATAGGTTGATTTAGACGGAATAAAGTCCGAGTAATATGTACTTTTTATGTATGACCTTTTTATGTATTTATCTTCTAAACTATAATAAATCTCTAACAATTTAATCTCTAACAGTCCAGCAATTATTTAGAGCATATCATATTTAAAAAATGGAATAAATTATCTTGAACGTAATGATGATTCATATTGTATATTGTGGAGCTTAGTAATACCAATAAATATTTCCAGAAGATCATTATCCTGTATCCTTAAATGTTTTTGATTCAAATGTTGATTTGCTCCTGAAAGATCCATCGATCTAAGATAGGGTTAGAGCAATGTGAAAATGAAAAATTTAAAGCACTGGAAAAATGTAATATTTGTAAAATCGCAAAGCGGAGAGAAATTTAATGAAATACATTGTAAGTAATTCGGAACCAAAATTACTGCATAAACAACAGTCAAACTTGAAGTATTTAACTTTTTAATCTAATGAACATCTTTTAAAATCTTTTGCAGGAATAATACGTCGAAAGAACACTTATTTGGTCAGATTCATACATGAAGGAAAATTGCCAAGTGAAAAAATCATATGGATGCAGTTCACATTACATTAGAAAAGTACTTAAGATATATAGACATTTTAAGCTAAATTAGATTATTCCGGTAATACTTAGTTGCCAAAAGTTTTCCTTTATTTTACTATCTATCTGCTTAAGAGACTGCTTAATATCTGCTTAATATCATTACTTCTTGCCCACTGACCATTTTGCGTATTGGCAAAATTCTTAGTCGCTTTTCACCGTGAATAATCTGTGCTTCCTAGTGTTGAAAATTTTGATAATTGTTTTGCCTGTTTGACCGCTTTGTTTAACTTGTGTTTATCTTCCGTTAACTTTATCGTTGTTATTGCTGTCTTAATATTTTTTTGTCCCTATAACCATTTTAATGACAACATTTAAACATTCTCCATTCTTTTCTTTCTCATTTTTTACTGGTCTTCCAAGCTGCTGCAGTTGCTTGTAGATGCTTCTTTCTGATTTGTTTCTATTTCATGGTGTTTAATTATATATTTGACTTATAATTGTACCACCAAGTGCTGTTCTATCACGATGATTTGTGTCATAAATGGTATATCTTGATATTTTTAGGAAACTTCGAGTTTCGGATATCAGCATGATATCAATTTTTTTGATCTATGAAAAAACTTTTAACTTTTTGTACATCTTGTGACAAGCCCTTTGCATTCCAGATTTAGGATAGTATCCATTTTGTCCATTATTTTTTCATCATATTTTCTCACCGTATTGTGTGGAAGACTACTCAGGCTGATGGCTTTAATTTTTTTAAATTTTTCATTAGATGATTTTCTTTGGTATGATTTCCATCCGAAGATTGAATATTAATTAAATTTTTGCAGTTTCTGGGCTATTGTTCCATTTCTATAGTTGGCTAGATGGTTATCATTTCAGAGCACGCATTTAACCTCTACACCTGACTTTTTTTTCACAATGATTTGTGAGATGTCTATCTTAATTGCAGTACATTTTAGTATGCCAGCACCTTTAACAAGTAGTGCATTGCATCATTTTTCGCTTGACAAGCGGCTGCATAGCCTGTACAACTGAATGTATCTGTCTACTGATCGAATGTATATCTTTATTATTTTGCCGCATGTTGCTTTAGCAAGATTCAGGCCCAAGCCATTTAACTTACTTTTGTATTTGTCAGTGTTAATTGAAGGATACAAGTTTCGTATGACTATCTGGTAGGTACTGTTCATCTGCAGATATAAAATGGAATTTGGTCTTCTTATTTCCAAAAAAATTCAAAACTCAGGTGGTAGTGGTAGTATTTCGGCTTATTCAAATAACATAAATTCAACTTCTACAAATCATGTAGAAGCACATCGTAACCATATGCACCAGTGTATTTTAAAGCTCCACAACCAATATACCAACAGAATCTTACCGTTCAGTTTTTAGTTTTGGAAGAGCAATTCGGAGTGTCAATTGTAAGACTTAATCGCAGACTTAATAACGAAAGACAAAGGAGCACATCCATACACTATATTTAAAAAA
Organism: Tipula confusa; assembly: GCA_963556175.1. Classification (NCBI taxonomy): domain Eukaryota; kingdom Metazoa; phylum Arthropoda; class Insecta; order Diptera; family Tipulidae; genus Tipula; species Tipula confusa. The sequence continues at coordinate 12,207 of CAUVYK010000332.1, forward strand.
GAGGTAATTAAGCGGATGGGAGATTTGGAGAAATGTAAATTAAACAACTTTGGTTGAAAAGATTACCTCATCAAGTCCAATTAATTTTGACACCATTCGAAAATGATTTAGCATTAGCAGATCTGGCAGAACGTGCTGATTCAGTTTTAGAAACAATGTCTAATCTACAGAGCCATTCGATTAAAAATTAAGAAAATATTCAGCCGAAAAATTTTAATCCTGTTTCCGTTTCTTCTACAACAAATCATTCGTCATCGTTTTCCGAAAATGGATCTAAATACAAAATTTTTAGAATTAATAACAGAATCATGCAAAAATCGGTAAATACAAAAAACTAAATGCTCATCATAAAGAGATGACTAACAGTGATGAAGCACGTTTGAATCGTCTTCTAATCACGGACATTTGTATAAAACGCAAGTTTTTAATTGATACCGGAGCCGATGTTTCTGTTATATGTATAATAATTTAGTGATCGATTCAAAATTCAGTTTATTCGAGGCTAATGGAACTCGGATAAATGCTTTTGGAACTTGCGATTTAAAGTTAAATTTTGGCCTAAGAAGAAATTTTGTTTGGAAATTTATCATCGCGGATGTCACTTTGGCTATAATTGGTGGAGTTTAAAAAAAAAACGGGCTCTTGGTTGATTTGCAGAGACAGAGGATAATTGATCCGTTAACCTCTCTATTTTCGATCGGGACACAATTGGGTTGAGTACCGTTAAACATGAGGTTTCACCGTTAAACATGAGGTTTGTAAACGCATAAATTGCCACCAGATAAATTGGAGGACGCTTAAATTGAATTTCAAAAAATGATGATACAACGAGTTTGTAGACCCAGTAACAGTCCATTGCTTCTCGTTAAGAAATAATATGGAATTTGGCGAGCCTGTGGGGATTACAGAGCCTTAAATAACGCCACAGTACCTGATCGGTATCCAATGCCATACCTTCAGGACTTTTCTGATCAATTGGATGGGTGCAAAATTTCCTCTACTTTGGATTTAGTTAGAGCGTATCATCAAATTATTATTAATTCTCCAGATATAACTAAAACAGCCATTTCAACACCTTTTGGATTATTTGAATTCTGTAAAATGACTTTTGGCCTCCGCATTGCAGCTCAATCATTTCAACGATTGATGCATTCTATTTTATTCGGTTTATCATTCCGTTTCATCTATTTGGGTGACATTTTAATTGCATCAAAATCGCTCGAGGAACATTTAATTCACCTCAAAATTATCTTTGAAAGATTATCAAAATTCGGTCTAGTCATTAACCTGGATAAACGCATTTTCACCAATACTCAAGTTAATTTTTTAGGACACAATGTAAATGCTCACAGTATCCTTCCAACACAAGATCGAGTCAATGTAATCACTAATTTCGAACGTCCGCATACCGTAAAACAATTAAAACGATTTTTAGGCTTGATAAATTTTTACCGTCGGTTTATTCCCCACGCAGCTTTCGTTTTTTGTTTACAAAAAATAGCAAAATTCCAATTACATGGACAAAATCTTCAATACAAGCTTTCGAAAATTGTAAATCTAAATTATCAAATGTCTGGCACACCCATCTTCATCTGCTCATTTGGCAACTATGGTTGATGCCTCAGATAGAGCAATTGGTGCAGTGGTACAACAACTAATTTCAAATTCTTGACAACCACTTAGTTTCTTCTCTATGCGTCTAACTGATACACAACAACGTTATAGTACATACGATAGAGAGCTAATCGCAGCATATTCCGACATCAAATAACCAGACATACAAAATCACCTCTTGGTACGTTTAAATTAACTTCTCATCGTTTTTCGGAAATCCATCTCGACATCATTTGTCTGCTACCGGTTTCTGAAGATCAGCGATATTGTGTTAGATATTTCTGCTGACATGGTCACTTTTGCTGTTTATTTAAATTGGATATCTCGTTTCGGTGTTCCAGTGTCTACTGTTACAGACCAGGGAGGATAATTCGAGTCCCAACTTTTTTCAAAATTATCTAAATTACTTGGGTTCAAGAGAAAAAGAACAACTGCTTATAACCTAAAATGTAATGGCATGATCGAATGATGGCACCGTATAATCAAATCTGCCATTATGTGTCATAATCTTCCGTCAATTATGCTTGGCCTAAGGACTACTTATAGCGAAGAGCTACAAGCCACTTTAGCTGAATTAGTATTCGGAACTTCTTTACGAGTTCCTGGTCAATTTTTCGACAGTGATTTAAGCAAAATTCCTTAACTAACTTTGTGAAATTTCACCGCAGCATCCAAGAATTGCTCTGAACAAATTTTCATCAGCAAAGATTTGCAAAGAACCGATTCTGTGAGGAAATCTTTACAAGCTCCTTACCCCGGGCAACATTTGGTTATTAGTCGTGCGAAAAAGTCATTTGTCATTAAAATTAACACCACAGTTCTTCTTCAAAACCTACTGTCACTAGAGCGGGTCGTGTGAACAAACCACCTTGCCGTTTTTAGACTTCGCAAAATTATCTTAAAATTTTTCGTTTTCACTGCGGGGGGAGTATTGTGGCGTTTCATCTCATCAGTCCAAATTTTTTAATTTATTTTTCGGAATTAACAACTGTATTTCCTTCAAAAATAAAAATTAGGTGGTATAAAAAGTAAGCCGGAAAAACCAACAAAAAAAAATTTCGTAAGAAAGTTTGCCAGTTACCAGAAAATTTCTTAAAAGAAAACTAACGTAAAGATAAAAATATTTCTTGTAGTGTGAAGTTTGGATATTGGAGCCGTTGTGCTCGCGAAACATAGTTATATCATACAGACAATCGAGTAAATTAATATTGTCAAAATTTTGAGTCAAATGACAGAGTATGTTCCATAAAAAACTGAAGTCGATGACTTTGAAGTAATTCATATTTGTGGTCTACCTTAAAGAACGCGCACATAATACCACAAAACCATTATACCTATAGCACTCACAAAAACCAAAATTATATATTTGTATACGACATTTTTCTAGAATTCTCAGCTCAAACACTCCTGAAAATGTTGTATATTTCTGGAATCTCGTTTCTAGAGAATAATTATTTTTTGTGTTTTTCGGGATTTTTCATTTCTTCAGAAGTGTGTTAAGCTTGGGATCATTTTGAAAGGGAAATTGAAACAAATTTTGTATGATAATTATTAAAAAATTTTAAATGGTAAACCTGCAAGAAACCATGACAGAAATTACTTAAATTACTAGTCCATGAAAACTTTTTTAAAAATCTTAGCAAAAAAACACACTCCTTCTTAGGAATAAAGATACTTTCACCAAGTTATTCAACTACATGAAGTATGTTTGACAATTTGTGAGTTCTACTTATGTACGATGAAACGCTGTCAAAATCATGTTCCCTTTTTTACAAATGAAACAGATATCTAATTAATGCGATGCCATAATATTCTTAGAAATACAAATTTGCATAAAACAGAAAAAAATTTATGTTGTGCGTACACCACCAGTTCTAACACAAGTCGAATATATATTTCGCATATCTAATCAGCATTTTTTATTAAATTTAGTATCATTTTCCTAATCTAAATCACATTCAAAATCATGGAATCAACAAAAAAATATAACCATATAATACGCAATATACAAGCCAAAAAAACAAAAAAAAAAAAATTACCACCTTGACATATGCTAATGTTATGATGGCATACACGCACCCATGGTACAAATAAGATTTTACCTTATTTAATATTTCCATGTTGTTTTTAGCTAACATCTAACATCTATCGTCTTTTGTTTTTGGCGTGTTTTAAATCAGCACAGTATATAGAGATACAAATAAAAAGCTCAACACACCGCGCACACACACACACGCCCACACACATAAACACAAAAATATGAAATTTAAATTTAGTTTGGAGTTTTGTGTTTCTGTGTTCGTATATATAGAAGATCCAAAAACCCAATGCTTATTTTTTTTTTATTTTTTTGAATTATTTAGACGGATTCCTTAAGAACAAAAACAACAGACAAACATGAAAATAAATAAATCCTCCTCAGGTGTATTCCATATTGTAAGTGTTTTTTTTTTTTTTGTGTGACAACAACACCAACAACAACATATAAAATAAATCAGATTTTTCATCTTTACACAACAAAATGCTACACACAAAGTTACATTTAAAAGCACATATAAGAAAATTGGCGTGTTTTGTGTGCTTTATACAACAAAACACAGAGGGACAGATAATCACAAAAGTTTGACAAATTTTCGGTTTATCTAAGTTTTTCCGATTCATTTTTTTTTTGTTTTATTTTAATTGTAAGCTTATGCTAAAAAAAAAAAAAGTGGAAACACAAAACATTCGAAATAATAATATGAAAATTCAATCAAAGCTATAAAAAAAAATTTCCCCATACATAACCAAAAAAAATTGGGAGGACGGTAAATTCAAATTTGAAAAGTAATTTATCTTTAAGCCATGAATATTGCATAGATTATTGAGATAAAATAATACCAAATTCTATTTAGGAATGAGCTTTTGAGCTTTTCGGTTTTGGTATGATTGTATTTTTGTATATACGATATTTTGAATAAATAAAGTATTTAAATGGGTGACAGTTTTTGATTGAAGAGCTACAAATCTACCGTATAGGCGGCAAGCATACTATATGGTATCGACTCGATACAAAGGTTTGTTTGATGATGAGATATTCTGATTACTTTACCAAATAAACAAATCTCTTAAGTGACCCCCTAATTTATAATTATATGAAGTGGAATAATACGTAGGTTTTGACTTGCACTTGACAAACTAATCCGTCATCAAATTTTATTGTTTTATTTTAATCCGTCAATTTCATGAATCTCGTTGGATCAAAAAATGTAATGCTATGATCTGGTAGTTTAATAATTTTAAAACCTTTCTAACTTATAATCCAATAACGCTGCCTCAAATTATTCGCTCGTTGGTGTTAGTATTTTATGTTAATGACCAAATGGAATATTGAAGTTCTGGCTACAAAAATTTGAAGAGGTTCCTTTGTAACAACTTGTTGTTGAGGTTCAAGTAAGAATTAACATTTTTTATTAATACCCATTTTTCCTCTAATAAAATGTTCAATTGGACATGTTTTTGATAGTTTGTGAACCAGCCCACTACTCAAAAATAAACTATTAAATATCTCCAGTCGTTCGGAGTTTAACCACTTAAAGTTCACAGTGGATGGTGTTCAAGATTATCTTTACAGCTTAAAGAATACAGACACACGTTAATATACCATTATACAGTCGATATGGTTGAGCTGTACACGGGCTATACCAGCAACCTCAATTAAATTGCAATGCCAACATAAGCTAATTCAACCAAACCGAGCTCAACGAACTGCTACAGTCTTTAACACAACCAAGAACTGTGAGTTAAATGTGAATTCACATCACTATGATTGTGTAAGAGAGCTGGTTATTCATTTATGAGGTACTTTCAGTTTTTAGCAATTTCACTCGACGAACGTAAACCAAATTCAGACAAGCTAAACAATGCAGCAATCAAGAGCACTGCCGGGTATGCCAATCAAGGCATCACACCTTTTTTCACGTCATTATGGCATGTTCGTGGTCCGATTTTCCAAAAGCACAGATTCTTCAGCATATTACGCTTGTAAGCAAACGTAAATTTGTATTTTTAACCACCGCTTTGGTTGACATTAAAAACAGCCCAGGGCTAAGATTCACGGCTCGAGCAATCCTTGATTCAAGATCCCAACTGAGTTTTATAATGGACACACTATCCAAATGTTTACGTCATATCTGAATATAAGTGTAATCGGAGGCATTCCAGCGAAATCTACTCGATGAGAAAGTTTCGATGTTCAATCTTGCATAAATAAATTTTCATTTCAAATTCAAGCGCATATTATGCGCAAAACCTCCGATTATCAACTTTCAATTTATTGTGATATTTCCAGTTGGCCAGTCCCTAGCCAACAAAAAACTCGCAGAGTTCTGGGAGCAGAAGTGTATGGTCAACTATAATCGGTAGGGCAAATTACTTATTCTGATTCTCAACGTCTTGATGAGTTTTTGGAAAGACGTCGGTAGAGTGATCAATGCGAGATTCCTAACCGTAATGTACTTCATGGAAATATTTGTAATCGCCACTATGTTGAGATATAGTTTGTGGTTAGGCTACCATTTCCTAATACTCCTTCAATGTTAGGTGAACCTGCAATAGGGGCAACAAATGATTTCTGAACTTAGAGAGCAAATTGGAATGAGACATTGATCTTCGTTCAACACTTGGGTCATATGGAATTGGTGGTTAAATTGGAAGAATTTCGTTTTTGTGGTGCAGAACGAACTATTATCCTCTAGCTTATGGTCTCCTTTGATTTCTAACTATGACGGATGAATTGAAATAATACTAAAACGATTTGCAATTTAATGGCGTTTGTATAGAAAGCTTCTTCCATAATACATGACAACCGTCTTTGCAAAAATTCAAGCCCATTAAAACCAGACGATTTAGAAATTGGTTAATAGTTGGCGCTGAGATACATACAGAACATATTATTTCCGGAAATTTATGATGGAATGATTAAAAGAAAATACCGGCACTCAAACCACTATCGCTATTTTTGGATGAAGATAAAATACTTCATGTTGGTGGACGACTGAGATTTTTATCTTTTTCGTATGCATCCAAACATTCCGTGTTGTTACCAGATATTTACATGTTTGACCACAAGGCCTATTGGCAGCGGTCCGACAATCATATTGGCCTATCAACGGCAAACAGCAGGCGAGGCCAAAAAACTACACCGGTTAATAAACTCTAATGAAATTTTTACTGAACTGTCTCAGTTATTTAACGAAAATAAAATTAAGTGGAATTTTGCTTCACCTAATTCAACGAATTTTAGTTGACTTAATGAGGCAGCACTTAAATCCGCTAAGCCGCACGTTTGTCGAATAATGGACAACATCATGTTGGGTGAAGAGAAACTCAACTCTCTCATCAAATAGGTATTAATAGGTGCAGGAAGCATTATTAAACTCAAGACCGATGACAACACTAACGACAATGATAACGTAGATGTTTTAACACCAGAGCATTTCCTCATTGGTCGTCCATTACTTGGTATATCAGAACTCGAGTTAATCAACTTACCTTTTTCAAAAATATGCCATCTAGTGAGTCAATTATTTAAACAGTTTTAGGCTAAATGGTTCAAAAAACACTTGACACAATTACAACATCATTTTAGATGGCAGAAACCAACTACCAATATTCCAGAAAGCACAGGAGTCATTATAAAGAATGTCTTTAAAAATGAAAGTTTGGCAGAGTAAATATTCGCAATATCCTGGAGTACACGGATTAATTCGAGTTTTGTAAATAAAAACCTCATCAGGAACTCTTAAGCGAGCAATTACGAGCTTTCACCAACTTCCAATAAACTTTGATCATTTAGTTGATCAAGGCGAGAGAAAATCTTAACCACCAGCAAAAGAAGTCTTTATAAAAAGTCGATGGGTAGCCGAAAAGTTCCAACCCATTACAATGTGTTTTGCAATTTTCTTACTTTAGAGACAGTGTGCATTCTTATATTCTTTCTGCTAAGCTTATTATTCTTCGATGTACTGAATGCAATCATTAGAAACTCCAAATGATTATTTGTGGTAGCTTCACCACCAAAACTATTTAATATGTACTATTGGTTTCAAGTTTCTTGTGTAATAAAGTTCAAATGTGACCAAATCTAAGAATGATGATGAAAAAACCACACCGCATAGTATATACTACATACATAAAAAATTGAAATGTGTAGCCAGGTAATAAAACTTGTAACATAAAATTCTTGTTTTTAAAATTCTAGTTTTGCCCTTGTTAACAATTTTGAAAGCATGCAAAAACGACTTGTGGTAATTCAATATTCAAGCCTAAAGGCTTGCATATTTAATTTGTTTGATTGTGGTATAAGCAAAAAATACAGTAATAACATAAACTATACTCAACATAAAAGTGTCAAATCTATCAATTATGTCAAACTCATGTCAAACGGCTATAGTTATTGATCACCATGCTACCTTAACATGTAAGGATACCATTTCACCGCGTTATATAAAAAATGGACAATTTTCTATTCATTTTGATTTCAATTTGATGTATTTTCTATTATTTTTTTTTGTATTTGTGGTTGGCTTATTTTAGGGCCTACCTAATATAAACTATCGTATATACGTACAAAATTTAACATAATTCGGTTATATACAACGAATATATTTTCAACAACCAACAAGCAAAAAAAAAAGGGAATATGTGGTTTTTGAAAATGAAATTGATGAATTATCCTAAATTTATTATACATACATTTTACCAATTTTTTCTTATTATTAAAAAAAAAAAAAAAAAATTAAAGGAAATTGGATGATGGGTAAAAGCTTAAGTTGATTTACCAACCAATATCTACGATAAATTATTTTCTTATAAAGAAAGTCGATTGAATTCACTCAATGTCAACGGTATAATGATGTATGTACTGGACGCAGATGAATATTGTAATCGATCAATAGCTCTTTTTTTTTGTGTTATGATTTTGTTTTTATGTGTTACTGGCAGTAATCATAAAATAATTTGGTTTTGAACCAGAGCACATCGATTGATGGAGTTGTATTTTTTAAATTGAAAGGTTATGGAGATTTTTAAAGCAGAGAGTCGTCAATCGAAAGCGATAAGTTTTAAAAACAT